>JAHLGO010021109.1:4750585-4779802 GCA_020615895.1 Ceriops decandra
GAGTGAGAGAAAAGGAGCTGGACGACAAAACGAAGAGTGGATGACCGATGAACAGTGACCAGCAAAAGGTGCGAGACTAGAATGTGCATTGGCATGAGATCAAAAATGTGAGACGAGCAGTGAGACAAGGAGATGAGTGAGACCGTGAGACAGTGAAAGCAGGAATTATGTGAGACAATGTAAAGAAGGAATTAGACGAGGCATTAGCAAGAACTCAACGTATTTCCAGATTTCTTCAAGAGAGGTTAGAGAGCATTGCGGTGAACTTCTATATAGTAGTCGAGCAACCTTTCAATTCAACAGAGCCAAGACAAGCTAGAATAATGGTAGACACAGTACATGAAACTCTTTGTATTATACTTGCTTAGTAATTGCAATATTGAAAGGAGTAAAGAATTAAGACATCCATTGTAACTGGAATTCTCAAGTATAGTGGATAGTCTTGGTAAGGGAGAGTCCCTACCACCGTGGATGTACGTCACGTTGACGGAACCACATAAATCTCGTGTGTCCTTAATTTGCTTTATGTTATGTGTTCTGAATTAAGTTGGGAACATATCTAATGTATCAGCTAATCCATAACCTAATGAAGACTTAAACAAGAACATCTGAATTATCTATTAGGCAAGGTGACTAAAAGGTGACTTTGAGGACTATTGTGATTAGTAGGTAGCAATAAATCTACCTTAGTCGAGTCTGAGAAAGAGTTCGCTTTTAAGAAGAGGTTGAAGTTGTTCACTTACCTACAAATTACGAATTGTAATGATACTGATTCACCCCCCTCTCAGTATCACAAACTAGTAGATCCTAAGGAGAAGTTTAGAACCTCAGAGTGCTTCCTTATTTTCTTTGATCTTACCCTTATCATTAATGGTCCAAAGTTTTACAAAGCATCAAATCCCTTGTTGATTTAAGCTGGTACAATATGGCTTCCATCATTATTGTTTCTAAAATTAAAGAAATTCTTAAAAGATTATTTAAAAAGGTGTTAACAACTATTTTCCTTATTAATATATATAAGATAAATGTAATGGTCTCAACAACCATCAGTCAAATTACCTCAAAATTCAATTTTTAAAAAGGTAATTAAGCCTATTAAGAAACAATCAAAATATTTAGAAGAAGCCATTGAATATAATGACAAAGATATGGAAATAAGTTTTTCACATAATAGAACTATTAAGCTAAACTTGGAAAATACATGTAAACATTCAACTTCTTTAATTCTTTCTTATCTTTTAAGGGAATTAAAAAGGGTCAAAAGAAGAAGAAAGCAAGTAACTTAACCATAATACAAGGTTGAGTTTCTTCCATCTATTTCAACTTCTGTGGTTAATAAATGAATAAATACTTCTTCATGTCAATTACCATTTCTTTTAATTATGAGATATAAGGATGAAAATAAAAGTATTTATGTACTAGAACATTGCTCTATTATAGATGAAGAAGTCAAGATCATTTTTTTATTATAAGACTAATATTTCTCCTTTTATAGTCTAAATCCATTGTAGCCAATCAAATAAAAGAGCTATTACTCTTAATTAACTTTCTTTGCCAAAGACAATCATTCATGACCTCATTCCTTAACAATAAGGACTTTCCTTTCATTATAAGGAGTTGTTCACACAAAATGATCATACAAATAACATTTACATCTACACCAAATATTAATTTTTTAAAGATATGCATATAAAAACACCTTGGGTTGTCAAAATTCCAAAAAACAAAAACACTATTTATATTACAAGGATAGGATTGTTCATTGCTTGAAAGATGAGACCATCACTTCATTTAAAGCTAAAATGATTTCTCTGTTTGTTCTAACGAATCACTCAAACAAAGCAATCATTAAATTAACTTAAATGTCTTCCTAATTCACTAATTTCATTGCAAGGTCTTAGATAATTAGAAACCACTAAAGTCCATTTGATAAAGAATCTATTATTATTAATTAGCTTCCTTTATTATGACATAATTACTCCATGCTTGAAATAGGACTCCTTTCATTGCAATAGGACCTATGGGCCATTTGATTTTATCGGAGTCCCTTAAAATATAAAGCTATTACTCTTGATTACCCTTTTTTACAAGGAGATAATTGTTCATTTCTTAAAACTTGAGATAGATAGTAATGCAAACCATAGGCTAAGTTAAACCTAAAACCTGATTATATAGAATTAGAACCCTAAGAAAGTATTCAAATTAAACAAGGAGAACTCAATCCTAATCAAACTTGTTGATTAAAACCAATGCTATGATAAACTAGGTCATTACAAGATGTCTTGATAAGGCTAGAACAAGTTCTTAACAAAGATCTTAAAGTAAATTCTCACAAAGTGAAGAAAAACACTCCAATCATCTTTTTTTTTTTTCTTGTTTATAGATTATAATCCCTTATATAGGCATGAAATCTAATGAATCCTATAAGAAAAAGGACATTTTCCCTTATTCCTTACCATAACTAATTAGAAAACAATTTAGCAACAACTCAAAGTTGAAAAGTCAAATCCTTATTCTAAACTAAAAAACAAAAACCCTAACTAGTAACATAACATATGTTACTACTTATAAACTTATTAAACCTATATACATTAGGCCTTACTACATTTATGGACTTAAAAAAAATAAAACAAATTAAAGCCCAATTGAATTATAAAATGTAGACAAAAATTCAATAAAGCCCTAAATGTGAATCAAGCCTGATATACATTCTAAGCATGCAAATTGGGCTCTAATTGATTCCAGACATATGGATCAGGTTGTTTAAAGCTCTGCAAGCCTTATTCTTTATTTGTTAAGCTTAATCCATCTTTAACCACATATATATAAGCAAGTAACCTTGGCAATGCATATGATTCATTCAAAATAGCTTCCTTTGCTTAAATCATCATGATTAACTCTTGTAAAGCTTCCTTCGTATGTTTGGACCTTACTTTAGTCATTGGACCTCCAATTCCTTACGAAGGATCATGAGAATGGTTGGAAATGGGTGCTAGAACAATGTGGACAACCTACTTTCCATTATTCCCTCCCTCCTTAAAAGGATTCATCCTCAAATTACCTATATCATACAAAGATAAATCAACATTAAAAGTAGTATTCACATTATCCAACACTTGAAAAGGTCAATCTCTTTTAGGCTACAACTTAGATTTCCTTTATGTAGGAAACCTTTCCTTAAGGATATAAACCCAAACCCAAGCTTAAGGTTTAAAAACAACCTTCACATGCCCTTTATTTGCATGTTTTGCATATTATATTAACTCAAACCTTGGCATACAAATTCCTAACAAAATTTGCCTTATGCTAACCATCCAAACTAACACATTTATTAGTAGGTAAAGGTAAGATATCCAAAGAAGTCAAAGGATTTAAGTCATACATAACTTCAAAAGGAGAATAAGTAGTAGAATTAATAGTCCTATTATATGCAAACTTAATGTGTGGTAAATATCTCTCCCATTGTCTTAAGTTTTTTTTTGAATGATAACATAAAACAAAGCAGTAGGTACATATTAACTACTTAAACTTGTCCATCCTTTTAAGGATGTGTAAAAATAGAAAACAAGAGTTTAGTTCTTAACTTGTTCCATAAAGTATGCCAAAATGGCTTAAGAACTTAACATCTTTATATCACTTACTATTATTCTAGGTAAACCATGCAAATGAATAATCCCTCTAAAGAAAAATTAACATAATTTAATTTACAAAGATATAATTAATGCATACCTTCTAGACAATGCATTAGCTACAACATTTTTCTTCCCATTCTTATATTTAATCATATAAGGAAATGTCTCTATAAACTCTAATCACTTAGCATGTCTCTTATTAAGCTTGCCTTGGATTTCAAAAATTTCAAACTTTTATGATTAGAATGGATTATGAATTCCCTTGGCCACAAGTAGTGTTGCCATGTTTATAAAGTTCTCACCAATGCATAAAGCTCCTTATCATAAGTAGGATAGTTTAATGTTTCCCCAATAAGCTTTTCACTTAAAGTATGCAATTATTTTGTATTCCTACATCAAGATAGCCCCTGTACCAATATCAAATGCATCACATTCAACCTCAAAATTAGGAAAATATAACAATGGTGCATTATTGAAATTATCTTCCAAAGTATTAAAAGCTTTCTCATGCACATCATCTCATTTAAACGCAACATTCTTTTTAACAAGTTTATTCAAAGGTACTACAACAGAACTAAAATCCTTTACAAATCTTCTATAAAAACCTATTAAACCATAAAGACTCCTTACTTTATTCACATTTTTAAGTGTAGGCTAGTCTCTAATTGCATGGACCTTATCTACTTCTACACTTATTACACACAAAGTCACAACAAAACCAAGGAAAATAATGGATTCCATACAAAATGCACACTTCTTATGATTAGTATACAATTAATGCTCCCTTAAAACACTAAAAACAACATGCAAATGCTTTACATGATCATCCAAATTTTTGCTTTACACTAAAATATCATCAAAGTAAACTACAACAAATTTACCAAGGAAGGAGCGCAAAGAATGATTCATTAACCTCATAAAAGTGCTAAGTACATTAGTTAAACCAAACAACATCATTAACTACTTATATAATCCATTTTTCATCTTAAAGGCAGTTTTTCATTCACTCATTTTTTATATGAATTTGATAATGGTCACTCTTTAAATCAATTTAAGAAAATACACATAAACCATGTAATTTATTTTCTTTCCAAACCTAAAAAGGATATCTTGAATTTTTTATTTTTGTTTTAAAAGTTCTGATTTTGACATTTGCCACTATCTAATGAATTGCTCTTTGTGATTTGTTGATCTTAAGTCTTTTAAGAACGTGAAGGGGGCTGACTTGAGTGGAAAAGAGGTAAGAGTGGTGAGATCATCATTGAGAAAAACCAATTTAAAGTGAAACATGAGTGATAACAATCTTATTTGAGGGCAAACATGTGAAAGAGTATGTGAGGAACAAATTTCTTTTAATTATAAAATTTTTTTTGCAAGTTGTAAACATAAGTAATGAAAGAGAATAGCATAATATAAACGTAAAGTTTTGAATGAATGTTGTTACCAAACAATTTAAGGCAATAAATACAAGGTTAGATGATTTACATTCACCTAGCAAATCCTTTAAAAGACATGTGATTGAGGAAGAATTAGACTCTGAAGAATCAAGCTCAAGAAAAAGCAAGATGATTGTTTCCAAAAAAGATGGTAACTTGGGCAGAATAGAGATAAATATTCCAACATTTTAAAGGAAGAATAACCCTGAGCTTTATTTGGAGTGGGAAAGAAAGGTTGAGCATGTATTTGATTGTCATAATTATTTTGAGGAGAAGATAGTAAAATTGGTAGCGAAGGAATTCACTAATTATGCCAGCATTTAGTGGGACTAATTAGTGATAAATAGGAGAAGGAATGGTAAGAGCCCAATTCAATTGTAGAAAGAGATGAAATTGGTAATGTGTAAGAGATTTATACCTAGCCACTATTATAAAGATTTGCATAGAAAGTTACAAAGGCTGGTTCAAGGGTAATTGAGTGTGGAGAACTATTACAAAGAAATGGAGATAGCTATGATTAGAGCTAATATAAAGAAAGACCATAAGGCTACCATTATAAGTGAAGTTTCTAACTGCACCCTAGGATCTACTAGTTTGTGATATTAAGAGGGGGTGAATTAGTATCACAACAATTTGCAAATATGTGAACAATTTCAACCTCTTCTTAAAAGCAAACTCTTTCTTAGATTCGACTAAGGTAGATCTATTGCTACCTACTAATCACAATAGTCCCCAAAGTCACCTTTCAGACACCTTGCCTATTAGGTCTTCGCTAGGTTATGGGCTAGTTGATACTTAAAGTAAGGATACATGAGATTTACATGGTTCCATCAACGTGACGTACATCCACAGTGGTAAGGACTCTCCCTCTACTGAGACAATCCACTGTACTTGAAAATATCAATTACAATGGATGTCTTAATCCTATGCTCCTTTCACTATTGTAAATACTAAGCAAGTATAATACAAAGAGTGTCACTTACTGTGTCTACCCTTCTTTACCTTGTCTTGACTCTGTTGAATTGAATGGCTGCTTCATTGCCGCTTAAAAGTTCACCACAATGATCTCTAACCTCTCTTAAAGAAATCTATAAATACGTTGAGTTCTTTTAATGCTTCCCCAAATTCCTTCTTTAGGTTGTCTCACACAGATCCTACTTTCACCATCACATGGTCTCACCCGTCTCCTATTTCACGATCTCACTGTCTCACAGCTCGCCTCACATTTCTGGTTTGCTATTCCACGTCTCACGGCCTGCCTCACATTTCTGGTTTGGTGTTTCACGTCTCACACACGTTTCTGGATTTCACGCTTTCTTGGTTTCATGACTCACGTACGTTTCTGGTTTGCACGCCTCAAGCACATTTCTGGTTTGCCCTTGTCCATTTCACACCTCTGGGCAGCTTGGTATGCTCTCCCGGTGGTCTCCTCTTTCACGATTTCTCCTCACTTCCCTTATGGACTATGTGCTGTCTCCTCTCTTACCACTGGTGCGTTTGCTTCTCCTTTTATTGTGAGTCACACGGTTTCCTTCTAGCCATTGCCCAGTTTCCCTCGCTATCCAAGGTCTCCTTTGGTTTGTCGTGTGTTCACTCTTGCTATCCAGCTAGTTTCCTTTTCCTTGTTGTAGGGTTTTGACTCACCAAGGTCTCACTTGCCATTGGTGTGTTGTGATTGTTTAGCTGGTTGATTGCTGTCCACACCTCTTTTGCTGGTTGATTGCTTTGCCGTTTAGCTTGTGTTGGCCAATTTCTCACTTTGGATGGTTTCTCTTTGTGTTGGTCAAATGGTTGGTTGGACGTTCACCTCCTTGCTTAGCTGGTTGTCTCCTTACTTGGATGTCTAGGGTTGATCAGCCAAATACCTTAGCTTACCTAATTCTCTTGTGTTGGCTGAATGGTTGTGTTTGGATGTTTGTCTCCTTTGGCCGGTTGTCTCCTTTAGACGATTTCTCTTGCTTGGATGGTTACCCTTTCTTCTTGCTGTGTACCCTTTCTTTGTGTTTAGTGGTTTTGCCATTTAGGGTTTTGTTGTTCAACCGCTTGCTCTTCTAATGTTTTCTCTCTTGTGTTTTGGCTAACCCTCCTTTAGCTTTGTCTTCCAAGGCCTTTATATACTCTCTTCCATGAAACCCGAATAGGGCTTACGTTGCGGATTTATGTTCTTGCCCTTACACGGCAGATTTACTTTGTTTCCTTTCCATGTGGCTTTACTTTCTTGCCCTTCCATGTGGCTTTACTTTCTTGCACACTTAAACCTAGTTGACAACAATTACAACCCATACAAGGTTACAGGAACAACAATCTCTCCCTTTATAACTGTTGGCAACACTCACAACAAAAGCCATTATGCAATAATTTCAACTCCCTCTAAATATGTACTCCCCCTTTCTTAACAGCTCCCCTTACACTGTTGCTTCTCTCCCCCTTTGCCAACCAATTACTAATCTGAAAAAATCGCAATGTAGAGATGGAGGATTCACCTTAACTTCAAGCTTGAGGAGACATTTGCACAGATAGAATCAATCTGTACTTTTCAAACAACTTTGTGGACAAAGGATTAGTTAGAATATCTAAAATTTGATCCAGCTCCTCATTGATAGCTTTGACCTAGGCTTTGTCCTATGTAGCCTCTTCAATAGATTTAGGTTAAACTTATAACAGTAAAGCAGTAGCTCCCACAATTCTTCTTCTTGTTGTAACTCCTACTGATGGGTCACCTATGATTTGATTTTCTTGATGAGCACTGGTCCACGTTTTCTTTGTCCTTCTTTCTTGCACAGTCTTAGTTGCAAAAGGATCTCTTTCTTCATCTTCAGACTCACTCTTCTCTGAGTCAGAACTTACTTCTTGTTCCTTTTCTTCAGGTTGGTCTAATTCTTCATCTACATTGAAGTCATCTTCTTCATTATCCTTAGCTTCTTCATTCTGCATTGTTTTCCAGTTCTCATCTATTCTCACATTATTGGACATGATCACTTTTCCTAGCTTATACAGGAAAACTCTGTAACCTTTTTTCTTTGCTGAGTATCCCACAAAGATGCCTTCATCAGACCTAGCGTTGAATTTTCCCAAGTTTTGCTCCTTGTTCTTCACAAAACATGGGCTGCCAAAGATTTTGAGATACTTGGCTATTGTCTTCTTCCCACTCCAAAGCTCATATAAAGTCTTATTAGTGTTGGGCCTTAGTAAGACTCTATTCAGTAGATGTACAACTATAAATGTTGCTTCTATCCAAAATCTTGTGTGAAGCTTGGATTCCAACAGTAGAGTTCTTGCCATTTCAACCACATCTCTATTTTTCTTCTCTACCACCCCATTCTGTTGAGGTGTTCTTGTTGCTACCATCTCATGGTGAATACCATGCTTCTTAAGGAAATCTTCAAAAGTTTCATTTGTAAATTCAGTGCCTTGATTTGACCTTAATACTTTGATCTTCCTTCCACTCTCATTTTCGGCCAATCTTCTGTATCTCTTAAAGCAATTCAAAACTTCTGACTTGTGTTTAAGGTGCATGATGCAGGTCCTTCTAGAATAATCATCAATAAACAAGATGAAGTACCTCTCACCATTCAACCCTTTTGTCCACATTGGTCCACACAAATCAGTATGCACAATGTCAAGCACTGCTTTAGAACTGAACTCTTTGGTCTTATACTACTTTCTGACATGATTTCCTTTAGAGCATGCTAAGCAAACATTCTCTCTCTCTCTCTCTCTCTCTCTCTCTCTCTCCTAAGGTTGGGAATGTCTCTGATTGCATGAGTAGTGGTCAGCTTCCTTATGTTTTTCTTTGATAAGTGTCCCAGCCTCCTATGCCAGAGTTGATTTTTTTCTTCTTTGGTGAGTAAACAGCTATTTGTCTTATCCTCATCAATCACATATAAATTTCCAGCTATTCTCTTCTCGGTTGCAACAGTATTGCCTTATTTACTCTTTACTTAGCAACCTATTTTTGTAAATATCACTTTATGGTCTTCATTGCATAGTTAGCTGACAAATGCTAGATTGTATCCGAGTCCTTTAACATTCAGAATATCTTTCAGCTTCCCTTTTCCAATATTTACTGAACCTTGACCACTGATGTTGAGTGAATCATCATTACCAAACTTGACTCTACCTTCTCTTGACTTGTTTAGCTTTGATAATTTACTATTATCTCCTGTCATGTGTGAAGTACATCCACTATCAAGGACCCACTACTTATCCTTTTAGTTAGCCTTTAGTGCAATTTCAGGTATATTGGCTACCTCCCTTTTCGCTTTATATTCTTTCCTTTGAACTGGATTGAAGATAGCTTTCTCCTTTTTCTCAACTTTGACTGCACCAATTATTTTTACTGTGCCATCGAGTGCCTTCTCTTGCTTAGGGAGAAGTGTCATGCATCTCTTGGCATTATGGCCATCCTGCCCACACCTTTCACACTGTTCCAAGTCCACCAATACAGCAAACTTGTTCTTTGAAACCACTGGTTTGGGCTTCCACCAACAATCCTTGTCAATGTCCTTGCCTTTTACAATATGTACAAGAACTCATAACAGGTGTTCTCTTCTGAATTTTATATTGTCTCCCCCTGTATGCAGCATTGAATCTTCTCAAGTTGGAGACGTATACTGGCCTTCTCTACTAGCAATTACTTGGCTTATGACCCTAAACTCCACAATAAAGATAGTGACCTTGAAACTGCCTCTTCTTGGGTCTAATCACAGCTTGTTTTCTTTTGTTCATTACTTGCTGTGTAGGCAAGGTTGCTAGTTTCTTTACTTGTGTGGCTTTCATTTTGACCACCTTCTTCTCCTTTTTCTGTTTAGCCATTGCCCTTGGCTGGCTGACTTTCTTTTCTTTCTAAGATGTTACAGCTATGGGCTACTGCTCTTTAACCATATACATCATTTTTGGCCTTGGTTTTCGTTTGATTACTGTCTTCTCTTCTTCAGTTATCTTTTCCTGAGTCATAGCCTTCTCTTTCAACTTCTGTGGCACATTCTTATTATCTTTAGGCAATACAGCCTTAGATTGTTGCACTTTCTCTTCATTCTTCTTTTCTCTTACAGAACTTGTTTCTCCTATCATTTCAAGCTTCTGCAAATTCTCTTCACTTCTTTTGAGTTGTTGCTAAAGTCTCATCAACTCTTTCTCCATTCCTTCAATCTTTTAAGTCCTTGAACCAAGCTCTATTGTAAGGTCTTCACATATTTTGATATGTTCTTCAAATCTTCTTTTCAAGTCAATATGTTCAGCCATTATTTTATTCTCTTGACTTTCAGCTTCCTCAGACTTTGCTTTAACTTGTTTTATATGAGTCTCCAACCGTTTTTTGGTTTTACCCCTTCTAATTATATACTTTGAAGCTGCTTCCAACTCAGCTTCAAGATCTGGTTCTTCTTCATCAACCTCCTTTTCCTCTTCAAAGGTTGAACTACCACTTTGAGTTGATGCCACAAAGACCTGCTCATTTAATGATTCTTCATCTTCCTCCTCATCAGCTTCTTTTATCTGACTCACATAACTCTTGAATAAGCCTTTCTTCTTCTTCTGTGGGTTGGCAATCTTCTTACTGGACTTCTTTGATTTGAACGATGGTCTTATCCATTTTGAATTCTGCTCATCATCACTATCCTCATCTTCATCATCAAGTTTCACTTTGCATTGAGAAGCAAAGTGTCCAGTCTACCCACAACGATAACATCTCAAGGACAACTGTCCTTTTCCCGTCTTAGACCCCTTTTTGAATTTCCTTGTGAAGTATGCCAACCCTTCACCTTCATTTTCTTCCTTATCACCATCATCATCCTCACTAGATGATTCTTCCTCTTCTTTTATCTTCAAGTGTTTCATAGTTTTGATAGCTGCCTCCTTTGATACCTTTGACGTTAAGGAGCTTTTAGTTGACTTTACTCTTATCTCATATGCAATGAGATTGCACTGGAGATCATGCAAAGACATAAAATTAAGATCTTTACTCTCCTCTATGGCTGCCACCTTTGAGGCAAACCTCTCAAGCATAATTCTTCAAATTTTCTTCACAATAGATGAGTCCTTCTTGTTCTTCCCATGACTTCTAAGGTCGTTTACAACATTAATAACCGTAGTGAAGAACTCTTGGACTATCTCATTTTTCTGCATTCTAAGAAATTCATATCTCTCCTTTAAAAGTTGAAGCTTGGCCTCCTTCATTTTGCCATCACCTTCATAGACTTTCTGCAATCTGTCCCATATCTCCTTAGCAGACTTGCAATCCATAACTTTAGCATACTCAGCATCTGTCAATGCTAAAATGATGACGTTTACGGCCTTTCCATTTATCTTAAACTGCATTAATTCCTCTGGGGTTGGATCTTTGCCTTCTTTTGGGGCCACAAAACCCTCTTGTATGGATTTCACTACGTCCATGCCCATGGTTACAAATACCACCTGCATTCTCACTTTCTACATATGATAGTTGGTTTTGTTGAAGATTGGAACCTTTTTGCTGTAAGTAAAGCTAGTGCTGGTACCGACATCCATTTCTCAGTATATTGAATAAGTTAAAACTTTTGAAACCTTTCAAACTAGTACACCAAGCGGTTAAGTTTCAAACTGGTGAACCTGTGCTCTGATATCAATTGAAGTTCCCAACTTCACCCTACAATCTACTAGTTTATGATATTGAGAGGGGGGGTGAATTAGTCTCACCACAATTCGCAAATATGTGAACAATTTCAACCTCTTCTTAAAAGCAAACTCTTTCTCAGATTTGACTAAGGTAGATCTATTGCTACCTACTAATCACAATAGTCCCCAAAGTCACCTTTTAGACACCTTACCTATTAGGTCTTCGTTAGTTTATGGGTTAGCTGATACTTTTGCTGCGATCACACAACTCAATTCGACACATAGAACATAAAACAAACTAAGGACACATGACATTTATTTGGTTCCGTCAATGTGACGTACATCCATGGTAGTAGGGACTCTCCCTTTACCAAGACAATCCACTATACTTGAGAATACCAGTTACAATAGATGTCTTAATCCTTTGCTCCTTTCACTATTGCAAATACTAAGCAAGTACAATACAAAGAGTGTCACTTACTGTGTCTACCCTTTTTCTACCTTGTCTTGCCTCTGTTGAATTGAATGACTATTTCACTACCACTTAAAAGTTCACCACAATGCTCTCTAACCTCTCTTAAAGAAATCTAGAAATACGTTGAGTTCTTTCAATGCTTCACCGAATTCCTTCTTTAGGTTGTCACACACAGCTCTTGCTTTCACCGTCTCATAGTCTCACCTGTCTCCTATTTCATGATCTCACTGTCTCACGCTCACCTCACGTTTCTGGTTTGCCATTCCATATCTCATGGCCTATCTCACATTTCTGGTTTGGCATTTCACGTCTCATGCACGTTTCTAGTTCTCACACTTTGCTGGTTTTATGACTCACGTATGTTTCTAGTTTGCATGCCTTGCTAGTCGCACGCCTCACGCACATTTCTGGTTTGCCCTTATCCATTTCACACCGCCAGGCAGCTTGGTATGCTCTCCTGGTGGTCTCCTCTTTCACAGTTTCTCCTCTCTTCCTTTATGCACTATGTGCTATCTCCTCTCTTACCACTAGTGCATTTGCCTCTCCTCTTACCATGAGTCATACGGTTTCCTTCCAGCTGTTGCCCAGTTTCCCTTGCTATCCAAGTTCTCCCTTGGTTTGCCATGTGTTCACTCTTGCTATCCAGCTAGTTTTCTTTTCCTTGTTATAGGGTTTTGACTCACCAAGGTCTCACTTGTCATTGGTGTGTTATGACCATGCTCTCGACCGTTCTCCTCCTTACTGTCCACACCTATTTTGCTGGTTGATTACTTTGTCGTTTAGCTTGTGTTGGTTGGTTTCTCTCTTTGGACGGTTTCTCTTTGTGTTGGCCGAATGGTTGGTTGGATGTTCACCTCCTTGCTTAGCCAGTTGTCTCCTTGCTTAGATGTCTAGGGTTGATCGACCGAATACCCTAGCTTATCAGTTTCTCTTGTGTTGGCCGAATAGTTGTGTTTGGATGTTTGTCTCCTTTGGCCAGTTGTCTCCTTTGGATGATTTTTCTTGCTTGGACGATTACCCTTTCTTCTTGTCATGTACCCTCTCTTTGTGTTTAGTGGTTTTGTTGTTTAAGGTTGTGTTGTTTGGCGAGTTGCTCTTCCAACATTTTCTATCTTGTGTTTTGGTTGACCCTCCTTTAGCTTTGTCTTCCAAGGCCTTTATATAATCTCTTCCATGAAACCCTAATAGGGCTTACATGGCAGATTTACATTCTTGCCCTTACGTGACAAATTTACTTTCTTGCCCTTCCATGTGGCTTTACTTTCTTGCACACTTAAACCTAGTTAACAACAATTACAACCCATACAAGGCTGTGGGAACAACAATAAGGTTTATTTGTAGTTTAAATAAGGAGATTGTTGATCTAGTGGATTTACAACATTATTTAGAAATGGAAAAGCTATTGCATAAGGCTATCAAGGTAGAGAAACAAATTAAGTACAAAGGATCCAAATCTAGTTTGACTTATAGTTTTATATAAAACACAACTTAAAAAGACACCAAATTAACCTCAAAGTCGAAAGAAGATGTAAAGCCAAAGGATACAATTGTTGTTTCTAAAGGTAAAATCAAAACCATATCTTCTTTTAAATCTCATGATATTAAGTACTTTAGGTGTCAAGGGCATGAACATATTGCTTCTTAATGTCTAAATAAAAGAGTTATAATCATGTTAGAGAATAGTGACATGCCACCATTGGAGGATTGTTCTGATGTTGATGTTAAAGAACCTATTGATGGAAATATACTAGTTACAAGGTATGCATTAAGCATTCAACCTAAGGATGATAATGATAAAGAGTAACGTGAGCACATTTGCCATACAAGATGTCATATTAAAGACAAGGTATGTAACATGATTATTAATAGTAAAAGTTGTACTAATGTTACTAATATTTTGTTAGTATATAAGCTAAATGTCGATACCTTCAAGCATCCTAAGTCATATAAGTTGCAATGGTTAAATGATTATGGAGAAATTAAATTAACCAAGCAAGTTTTAGTTGCCTTTTCTATTAACAATTACAAAGATGAGGTTCTTTGTGATGTGGTACCAATGCATGTTAGTCATATGCTTCTTGGCCAATTATAGCAATGTGATAGGAAAGTTACTCATGATGGCTATAAGAATAAATACTCTTTTGTAATTAATAATTAGATTATTATATTAACTCCTCTCAAACCTTTTGAAGCATATGAAGATTAGATTAAGTAACAAGAGAGTGCAAAATGAGAGGGAAAAAAAAAAGAGTGAGAGGTCAAATGAAAAGAGAGAAAGTAAGGCCAAGAAGAAAAATTCAAGTGAAAAAGGTAAGGCTAAGAGAAAAGTGTGCAAAAAAGAGAGAAAAGTATGAACTTAAGTGTGTCTATTGGGAAAAATAAGGTCACGAGTGCTATAATTACAAGGCAGTAACTACTTGTACCTATGTATAGAGATGTTTAATTTTATGTCTAGTGACTTGGACCCATCTTTACCTAATGTGCTTGTTCCGTTATTGCAAGATTTTGAAAATTTATTTCTTGAAAAAATTACTTATAGATTACCTCTTTCAAAAGGAATTAAGCACCAAATAGACTTTATAACCAATACTATCATACCAAATTGACTTGCCTATGAAACAAATCTTGAGGAAATCAAAAAGATACAAAGGCAAGTGGATGAGTTAATACAAAAGGAATTTGTAAAGGAAAGACTTGGCTTATACTTAGTTCTTATCATCTTAGTCTCAAAAAAAGATGGAATATAGCATATTTGTGTCGATTGTTAAGCCATTAATAATAAGATCATTGTAAATTACTAAGTTATTAATGTGGATAGGGAAAAGGTAAAGGTGATAAAGGATTGACCTACACCAAAGAATGCAAACAAGGTAAGACGTTTTCATGGTTTAGCAATTTTTTATTGAAATTTTGTCAATAATTTTAGTTCCATTATTGCACCTTTGAATGAACTTGTTATAAAAACATTATTTTTAACTAGGATGATGTGCATGATCAAGCTTTCAATACCCTGAAAGAAAAGCTTCCTAATGCACCTTTGTTATGCTTGCCTAACTTTGATAAAACTTTTGAGATAGAATGTGATGCACCTAGAATAAGAATAGGAAAAACCAATTGCTTATTTTAGTGAAAACTAAGTGGGACAACCTTAAATTATCCTACTTATGACATGGAACTTTATGCATTTTTCAAAGATAGTAACAGTATTTATGGTCAAGGGAATTCACCATTCATTTTGATCATAAGAACTTAAAGTTCTTGAAATCCCAAGGTAAGCTTAATATAAGACATGCTAAGTGGCTAGAGTTCATAAAAATGTTTCCTTATAGGATCTAGTACAAATATGGTAAAGGAAAATGTTGTTTTTGATGTATTGTATAGGAGGGATGCATTACTTCTTTGCAAACTACATTACTTAGTTTTGAATTACTTAAAGGCTTGCTTATATGCTAATGATTCTGATTTTGGCCAAGTATGGAATGCATATGCTAAGTGTGTGTTTGGTGATTTTTATAAGTATTAACAATTTTTGTTTCAAAGAAATGAATTATGTCTACCTATTTGTTCTATTTTGTGAGTTACTTATTAGGGAAACTCACGAGGGTGGTTTAATGGGGACACTTTGGTGTGCAAAAAACCCTATATATATTGCATGAACACTTTATTGGCTTAATATAAAGCATAATTTGCAATCTATTTATGATAAATGCACTACATATAGGCAAGCAAAGGCTAAAGTTAAACCACATGATATATACCTTTACTTATGCCTAACCAACTTTGGACTAATATTTCTATGGACTTTGTTTTAAAATTACTAAGCAATATGCTAAGCAAACTAATAAGGGGCATGTAAAGGTTGCCTTTGAACTTAATGATTGGGTGTAGGTACATATGAGGAAGGAATGGTTTCCCCTATAAAGAAAGTCCAAATTATAGCCTTGAGGAGATGGACCTTTTCAAGTCTTAGAGATAATTAATGATAATGCCTACAAGCTAGATTTACCAAGCAATTATGATCATGTTAGTGCTACTTTTAATTTTGTTCGCTTAACTTTATTTCATGTAGGTGATTTGAGGACAAATCCTTTTAATAAAAGAGGAATGATAGAGAACAAACACTAATCAAGTGCAACAAAGCAAGTATTCCCAAAATCCTTTGTAAGGAATTAATGATCCAATGACTAAGGTAAATACAAAAAGGATGAAAGAGACTTTACAAAGCTTAATCATGGAAATACATCACAAAAATGTTGCTATAGGAGATTCTAAATCTATTTTAGAAGTTTCTCATGCTACATCAAGAATAATCACTTATCTTAATGTGCAAGATGATAGACAAGGCCTAGAACTTGAAGAAAAAAGCTTGAAACCTATGATATAAGTCCAAGCCACATGACCAAGTTATAGAAAGGCTAGATTCACATGTTACGTTGTATTGAAGGGCCTGGTTTTTGTTTTGGGTTGCTAGATTTAAGTTAAGGCCAAATATACATGTAAAAAGGGTTAACTTCTTGGGTTTATTTGGGCTTATTGGTTCAACTGAGTCTTGATACATTAACTAGAGTTTTTATTTTGACTTTTATACTTAGTTGTCATTAATTGTACTCTTATAAGAATTTTTACGTTAAGGCAAATTGGACTCCTTAATTAAAAAGATACCTTATAATTAAGGAATTTCCTATATAGATATATTAATAAACATCTTTTTCCTTATAAGATTACAATATTTATATGCCTATATAAAGGCTATAACTATGTAAAAAAGAAATCAATAATATTGAGGTATTTTTCAACAAGTTTTGCTTTGTTTTCCTGTGTTTTTGAAAGAATACATTTTCTTGACTTATCAAAGCAGTGATAAACCTTTATAACATCTTAAGATAAGGGCTTTTAGGACTTAGTTTCCTTAGGGTTCTGATCTGCTCAATCTAACTTCTTTCCTAACATTCAAGGCTATGCATAACAATTTAATTCAAAAATTCCTATAACAAGTTACTTAATAGGTATCATCATGAGTAACCTTTCTATCAGATTACCATAAATGCCCTAAGAGTAAATGACTAGCATGCATTAGCCCCATATCACAAAGAACCACATCCTTGTGTTTGTCAATAAAGAATGCAACTAACACTTGCTTTGTCACCTTAAGTTATCCACATTCAATCAAACCGTTGCAACTTATATGCTTTAGGATGTTTTAAAGTAAACAAATTCAAATTATCAACCAATAAAGTACTAACAACATGAGTAGAACTTCCATTATCAATAATTATATTACATACCTTATCATTCACATAACATTTACTATAGAAGATGTGCTTACATTAAACCTCATCACTATCCTCCTTTGGTTGTATGTTAAGACTATACCTAGAGACTGATATATCTTCAAAAACTGGTCCTTCTATTTCAACATCACTATAACCCTCCAATGGCGGTATATCATAATCACTTAAACTAACAATCTTTATATCACTATTATCAATCACAACTATAGCTCTCTTATTTGGAGATTAAGAAGCAATATATCCATATCCCTAACACCTATGACACTTAATATCACAAAACTTAGAAGATAATTTAGTTTCAATTTTACCTTTGAGGACAATAACTGAATTCTTAAACTTTACATCTTTTTTTAGTTT
This sequence comes from Ceriops decandra, assembly GCA_020615895.1. Taxonomy (NCBI): domain Eukaryota; kingdom Viridiplantae; phylum Streptophyta; class Magnoliopsida; order Malpighiales; family Rhizophoraceae; genus Ceriops; species Ceriops decandra. The sequence continues at coordinate 4,768,371 of JAHLGO010021109.1, forward strand.
TGAGCCAAATTTGTTGTCTTTCTAGTTTGACTTCCATCGCAAGTTATAAGTTCAACCAAGTTTGTGTAAACTTTTAGACTTAGTTTGCCTTTCCACCTTGATAGCCTTGTGCAATAAGTCCTCCATTTCAACATAATGTTGTAATTCAACTACATTAGATATCTCTTTATTCAAACCACCTATAAATCTAGCCATAATTGCCTCACAATCCTCCTTTACATTAGCCCTTAGCTATCTCCATCTCCTTGTAATTATCATCTACACTAATGGAATCTTAAGTTAGCCCTTAAAACTTCCCATACAAGTCCCTATAGTAATGGCTAAGTATGAATCTCTTACACATCATTACTTTCATCTCCTCCTATGACCAAATTGGTCTCTCACCATTCCTACACTCATGGCCTTTTAAAGGAAAAATGACCTTAAAATTTACTTAGAGTAGGAGAGGATGGTAGAACATTTGCTTGATTGTCATAATTACTCTGAGGAAAATAAGGTCAAATTAGTAGCAATTAAATTCACTAATTATGCTAATATATGGTGGGACTTATTACACAAGGCTATTTGAAACAGCCTTTTTCCCCTTCCCAAAACTAGACTCATTAAAACAAAATCCTCCTCTTTCTCCACTTCAAACAAGTGTTTTCTAGAATATTTAGATTTGGATGGGGACTCTATATTATCCAACCTCATGTTTAGCAACTTAAATTGCTTTTGAACTACTTTTATAAACAACTTGAGATTATTTTCTTTATTATCTTCACCACTTCTTATATTTAAACAAATAAATAAAATGTTAGTGACAAAAAAAAATTGATTCCTCACACACTTCCTTACATGTTTGCACTCATGATTATGTCATTTAGCAACTCATGTCTCACTTAAATTTGGTTTTTCTTAATGATATTCTCACCGCTCTTACCTTTTACCACTCACAACTTCCCCTTACAAGCTCTTTACAAAGAAGTTCATCAATGTTCCTACCAAAATAACAAGTAACAATTGAGCTAAATAGTTTTGTACTTGATTTAAAGACAATAAAGAAACAAATGATAAACTATAATAAAAATGAAGAAACGAACAAGACAAGCAAATTTGGTGAAATCCTAATTAGACAAAGAATTCTAATTGAATTAGGATTTGTGAAATTATTGTATTTTGGCCAAAAATCACAAATTGAGAAGTTCTAATTGAATAAGGAAAACATTTTCTATAAACCCTAATTAAATAAAGATTTGTGGATACCAATCCAAATTTAATAAAGAGATGTGAAACAAACAAAGTAATGAAAATAATGCAACAGTTTTATATTGGAGGAGTAATGTTTCAATCAAATTGATGATTTTATGGATATATATATATATATATATATATACATGGATAAACAATGGATATGCAAAGTAAAAAAGAAAATAAAGGACAGGTAAACTTGATTTAAAAAACCAAAGCTCTAATACCAAATAATATGAACTTTAAGTTGAGTTAATCCTAAAACCTGATTATGTAGAATTAAAACCTTAAGAAGGTATTCAAATCAAGCAAGGGGAACTTAACCCTAATCATACTTATCGACTTGATAAGATCAAAATAAGTTTTTGACAAAGAACTTAGAGGAAATTTTCACAAAATGAGGAAAAACACTCCAATCATCCTTTTTTTTCTTTTGTTTACAGATTATAGTTCCTTTTATGAGAATCAAAACTGATGAATTCCATAAGGAAAAGGACATTCTCCCTTATTTCTTACCATAACTAATTAGGAAACAAATCAATCTTCACCGTCTCACGATCTCACCCATTTTCTAGTCTCACCGTCTCTGGTCTCACCATCTCTAGGTCTGGTCTCACCGTTTCACCATTCTAGTCAGGTCTCACCTGGTCTCACATCTCACCTGGTTTGGTCTCATGTCTCACCTTCTCTAAGTCTCAAGTCTTCTTTGGTTCGGTCTCACCTGGCCTTATGTCTCACCTGGTCTGGTCTCACATCTCACCTAGTTTGGTCTCACATTTTCTTTGGTTTGGTCTCACCTAGTCTCACGCATTACACCCTTTCCTAGTCTCACCGGTTTCTCGTCACACCAATTCTGGTTTTTTGGTGTGTTTTGGTGTCACCCATTTCCCTCTTTTTTGGTCTCATCATTCTGGTCTAGTCTCACCTAGTCTCACACTTCCAGGTCTCACCTGGTCTCATCGTTGCATACTTTGCTGGTCTCACGTCTTCTCTATTCTTGATTTGCTCTCATGTCTCACGGTTTCCAAGTCTAGTCTGCTCTAACATTTTCCTATCTCCAGGTCTCACATCCTCTCTTTCTGGTCTGCCCTCACGTGTTTCAATTTCTTACGATGGCTACCCCAAAAGAGATAAGTCTTGGTTTATATACTCCCTTCTATAAAAACCCTAGTAGGGCTTACTGTAGCTTTGACAGGTTTCCTTTCTTGCCCCTCCATGTGGCTTCATATTACTATTCCGTCAAAATTCAGCATTATCCTCCTTCTTAATTTATTTTCCTTGCTCTTTTTTTTTTCTACTAAAATCTTATCCCTTGACTACTTGAATGAAGGATTTCTCATCAACAATTACAACCCTGTCAAATTGTCACATTAAGACTTAAGCAATATTAAACTCCCTCTACAAGTTCAATCCAAGGAGATCACTTTTCGAGGTTATTTGACATGTTAGTCATATACTGTAATTCCTGAGATATGAGCCACTTCAGCTTGCACACTTAAATCTAGTTGACAACAATTACAACTGATACAAGGCTGTGGGAATAACAATCTCTCTTTTGTAATTGTTGGCAACACTCACAACAAAAGCCATTATGCAGCAGTACTTCATAATCTTCTTAGAGTAATCATCCAAAAGAAAATGGATTACAACTCCCCTTAAATATGCTCTCCCCCTTCCTTAACAGCTCCCCCTATACTGTTGCTTCTCTCCCCCTTTGCCAATCAATTAAAAATTTGAAAAACCCGCAAAGTTGAGACAAAGGATTCACCTGAACTTAAGGCTTGATGAGGCATTTGTACAGACTGCTCATTTTGTGCTTATCAAATAGCTTTGTGGACAGAGGTTTAGTTCGAATATCTTAGATTTGATATTCAAACAACTCTTCATTCATCTTTTCTCTTATAGAGCTTGTTTCTCCTACCACTTCAAGCTTCTGTAAGTTCTTATCACTCATTTTGAGTTGTTGCTAGAGTCTCAGCAACTTTATCTCCATTTCTTTAATTTTTGAAGTCCTTAAGCCAAAATCCATTATAAGGTCTTCACATATTTTGATCTTTTCTTCAAATCTTCTCTTCAAGGCAATATGTTCAGCCCTTATTTCATCTTTTTGACTTTCTGCTTCCTCAAACATTGCTTCAACTTGTTTTATATGGGCCTAAAAACCTTCTTATGGTTCTGCTCCTTTTGATTATCTCCTTCAAAGCTGCTTCTAACTCAGCTTCAAGATCTGGTTCTTCTTCATCAACCTTTTCTTCCTCTTCAGAGGTTGAACTACTACCTTGAGCTGATGCCATAAAGGCATGCTCATCTGATGAGTTTACATCTTCCTCCTCACCAGCTTATTTTGTCTGGCTCACATAACTCTTAAATGACCCTCTTTTCTTCTTCTGTGAGTTGGCAATCTTCTTGCTAGACTTCCTTCTCTTGAATGATGGTCTTATCCATTTTGAATTCTGCTCATCATCACCATTCTCATCTTCATCATCAAGTTTCACTTTACACTGAGAAGCAAAGTCTCTAGTCTACCCATAATGATAACATCTCAAGAACAATTGTCCTTTTCCCTTCTTAGATCCCATTTTCAATTTCCTTGTGAAGTAAGCCAACACGTCACCTTCACTTTCTTCCTGATCATTATCATCACCCTCACTGGATGATTCTTCCTATTCTCTTATCTTCAAGTGTCTCATAGTTTTGAAAGCTGCCCCCTTTGATAGCTTTGATGTTGAGGAGCTTTCAGTTGACTTTATTCTCATCTCATATGTAATGAGATTGCATTGAAGATCATGCAGAGACATAGAATTGAGATCTCTACTCTCCTGTATCACTGCCACCTGAGAGGTTTACCTCTCAGGTAGAATTCTCAAAATTTTCTTCACAATTGATGAGTCCTTCTTGTTCTTCCCATGACTTCTAAGGTTGTTTACAACATCAATAACCCTGATGAAGAACTCTTGGACTATCTCATTTTTCTGCATTCTGAGGGATTCATATCTCTCCTTTAAAACATAAAGCTTGGCCTCCTTCATTTTTCCATCACCTTCATAGACCTTCTACAATCTGTCTCATATCTCCTTAGCAAATTTGCAGTCTATAACTTTAGCATATTCAGCATCTATTAATGCTGAAATGATGACATTTGAGGCCTTCCCATTGATCTCAAACTGCCTTAATTCCTTTGGGGTTGGATCTTTACCTTCTTTTGAAAGCTCAAAACCCTCCTACATAGATTTCACCACGTTTATACCCATGATTGCAAATACCACCTGCATTCTCGCTCTCCACATTTGGTAGTTGGTTCCGTTGAAGATTGGAACCTTCTTGCTGTAAGTAATGCTGGTGCTAGTACTAGCATCCATTTTTCAGTATGCTGAACAAGTTAAAACTTCTAAAACCTTTCAAACTAGTACGCCAAGCTGTTAAACTTCAAACTGGTGAACCTGTGCTCTGATACCAACTGAAGTTTTCAACTTCACCCTAAGATCTACTAGTCTGTGATACTAAGAAGGGGGTGAATTAGTATCACACCCCTTAAAAAAACTCTAATAATTTAAGCCAAAGTATTCTACTTATTTAATACTTTAGCTCTCGTCAATATGCAGGTATGTGAACAACTTCAAACTCTACTCAAAAGCAAACTCTTTCTCAAATTTAACTAAGGTAGATCTACTGTTACCTACTAATCGCAATAGTCCCCAAAGTTACCTTTCAGACACCTTGCCTATTAAACAGATTGGCTGTTCTTGATTAGGTCTTCTTTAGGTTATGGGTTTGATGATTCTTTAGCTGTGTTCACAAATCAATTCAAAACACAGAATGTAAATTCAAAGTAAGGACACAAGAGATTTACGTGGTTCCGTCAATGTGACGTACACCATGGTGGTAGAGTTTCTTCCTCTACCAAGACAATCCACTATGCTTAAGAATACCAATGTGGTATTCCCGATGATTGCAATGTAGTTACAATGGATGTCTTAATCTTTTACTCCTTTCATTATTGCAAATACAAAGCAAGTACAATACAAAGAGTGTCACTTGTTGTGTCTACCCTTCTTCTAGCTTGTCTTGCCTCTGTTTGATTTAAATAGGCTACTTCACTGTTGCTTGGAAGATCATTAAAACACTCTCTAACCTCTCTTGAAGAAATCTGAAAATACGTTGAGTTTTCTCAAATGCTTCACCGAACATCTCTTGGTTGTCTAACACAGCTCCTAGTCTCACTGTCTCACGGTCTCACCCATCTCCTGGTCTCACCATCTCCCTGTCACATGGTCTCACCCGTTTCCTGGTCTAACCGTCTCACCATCTCTGGTCTCACAGTCTCTAGTTCTGGTCTCATCGTTTCACATTCTGGTCTGGTCTCACGTCTCACCTAGTCTAGTCTTATGTCTCACCTGGTCTGGTCTCACGTCTCACCTTCTCTAGGTCTCACATCTTCTTTGGTTCGGTCTCACTTCGTCTCACGTCTCACTTGGTCTGGTCTCACGTCTTCTCTGGTTCGGTCTCACCTGGTCTCATGTCTCACCTGATCTCACACATTACACCCTTTCCTGGTATCACCCGTTTCTGGTCTCACCGATTTTGGTCTTTTGGTGTGTTTTGATGTCACCTGTTTCCCTCTTTTCTGGTCTTACAGTTTCAAGTCTCACTGTTCTAGTCTGGTCTCACCTGGTCTTATTGTTCTGGTTAAGTCTCACCGTTCTGGTCTAGTCTCACCTAGTCTCACATTTTCAAGTCTCACCTGGTCTCATCGTTATGATCTAGTCTCACCTATTACACGCTTCGCTAGTCTCATGTCTTCTCTAGTCCTGATCTGCTCTCACGTCTCATGGTTTCCAGGTCTAGTCTGCTCTAACATCTTCCCTTCTTCAGTTCTCACGTCCTCTCTTTCTGGTATGCTCTCACATGTCTCACTTTCTTACAGTGGTTACCCCAAAAAAGATGAGTCTTGGTTTATATACTCTCTTCTATGAAAACCCTACTAGGGCTTACTGTAGCTGTGGTAGATTTCCTTTCTTGCCCCTCCATGTGGCTTTATATTACTGTTTCATTCAAAATTCAGCATTATCCTCCTTCTTAATTTATTTTCCTTACTTTTTTCTTTTCTACTAAAATCTCATCCCTTGACTGCTTGAATGAACGACCAGGATTGCCCATGAACAGTTACAACCCTGTCACATTGTCACACTAAGACTTAAGCAATACTAAACTCCCTCTACAAGTTCACTCTAAGGAGATCACTTTGCAAGGTTATTTGACATGCTATTTGTATCCTATAATTCTTGAGATATGAGCCACTTCTACATGCACACTTAAATCTGGTTAACAACAATTAGAACCGATACAAGATTATGGGAACTATAATAACATATGCTACTACTTATAAGCCTATGAACATTAGGTCCTACTACATATGCAGACTTAAACAAAATAAAACAAATCAAAGCTTAATTAATTATAAGAATGCAAATTGATATTGAATAAAACCATATGAATTAAGCCCTACATATATCTTAAGCATGCAGGTTAGGCTCCAATTGATTCCAAACAAACAGATTAGGTTGTTTGAAGCTCTTTAAGCCTTATTCTTCATGTCTTAAGCATTATCCATCTTTAACCACATATAGATAGGTAATTTACCTTAGCAATGCATTTGATTCATCTAAAACAACTTCCTTTGCTTTCATCTCCATGATTAACCCTTATAAAATTTCCTTCATATGTTCAAAAATTATTAATACGAACACAGATTATATGTAAACAAAACTCAACACCAATATTGGTACAAGATCGTTCTAACACATGTTAAATGATTAAAGTTTTGACCCAATGATTATAAAACAACCAAAAACTGAAAATATAAAATTAAGAAGCCATTCCCAACAACAACCATGATAAAGAAGTAGGTTTATTAAACCAATACATTCAAATATAAAAGTTCAAAATTAGTTCTTAATGAACAAGAGAAAATTGCTCATTCACTCATAAAAAGAAGTTTCTCCCCTCCAACTATCTTTTCTTGCCCTTTTAATGTTAACCACCAAAAACCCTAGCTATTAAGATGGGCTTATTAATAAAATTCGTCTAGCCCATTATATAATAATAAAAACTCATGAAAATAACCCATTTAGATGCTGAAATTCATCCAACCCACTATATAGCAATATAACCCCTAAAAATAAACCATTTAAATGCTAAAACACAGGCCACCAACTCCAACTTCCTTCCTAAGGTCATGGCTTTCATATTCCTCCATAGATGACACATTTACAAATCTCAATTAAGCCTCCATCATCCTCAATTCATACCTAGTAGTTTCTTATAAATAAATGTCACATAACATGTTGTTAAGTACTTCCTTTATTTTCTTTGACCTTGCCCTTATCATTGGTCCTTTAAGATTTTGTAAAGCATCAACTATCTTGTTAATTTAAGCTGGTACAATATGAATTCCATCATTCCCACTCTCCTCAAAATGATTTGTCTTCAAATTAGCACCTAAAGAGAAAGGTCATAAACATTAAATATTGTACTCACACTATATTCACTTGGTAAGTCAAGTTTATATGTATTATCATTAACCTTTACCACTACTTAAAAAGGACCATCTCCCTTTGGTTGAACTTTCATTTCCTTTACATAGAAAATATGTCCTTCCATAAATGTACCTAAACCCAATCACCAAGTTTGAAAGTAATATGCTTATGCCATCTATTGGCCTATATTTTATACTATTTGGTTTTCCTCTTAATGTTAAATCTAGCTTTCTTATAAAGTTGCTTAACCACTTTAACCTTCTTTTTCCCATCTAAATTAACCCTATATTGTATGGGTAATGGCACTAAATCCAAAAGAGAATGGATTAAAACTATAAATAAGCTCAAAAGGAGAATAACCTATAGCACTATAAACAACACGATTATAGAAAAACTCCACAAAAGTAAACATTCTTCCCAAGTTTTAAAGTTCTTACCAATAATAGTACACAAAAATGTACCAAAAGTGTGATTTATTACTTCGGTTGCCTATCTATTTGTGTATGGCAAGTTGTATAAAACAACTACTTTGTTCCAAGCTTACCCTACAATGTCTTCCAAAAATAACTCAAAAATTTTGTATCACGATCTAACACAATACTTTTTGACACTCCATATAGGCAAATAATCTCTCTGAAAAATAAGTTTATAATATGTATGGCATCATCCATTTTGATACAAGCAATGAAATGCACCATCTTTAAAAAGCTATCAACTACTACAAGAATACAATCTTAATCCTTCTTAGACTTAGGTAATCCAAGAATGAAATCCATAGAAATGTCAGTTCAAGGTTCATAAGAAATTTTTAAGGGCATATACTTACCATAAGGCAAAACCCTAAATTTAGTTTGTCTACATATAATACACTTCGTATAAACTCTTTCAATATCCCTTTTCATATATGGCTAAAAGAAATGTTAATTTAAAACATTAAAATTCTTTTGAATGCCAAAATGTCCCATTAAACCACCCTTATTAATTTCTCTTATGAGTAGTACTCTCATAGACCTTTAAGGAATATAAAGCTTATACTCTCTAATTACCTCATATTTATAGAACTTACCAAAAGTAGCTTTTAACAAATAGCATACACATTACCAAAATAAAAATTATTAGCATACAAATCAATAACATGCTTAAACTCTAATAACTTAATGCCCAAAGTGCTAATTAATGTGTTCTTACATGATAATGCATTAGCAACAACATGTTCCTTACCTAATTTGTATTAAATCACATAAGAAAAAGTTTCAATAAACTTAACCCATTTTGCATGTGTCCTATTCAACTTACTTTGCCCTTTCAAGTGTTTTAAAGACTTATGAACAGTACAAATTACTAACTCTTTAAGCCAAAGGTAATGCTACTATGTTTCTAAAATCCTAACAAGTACGTACATTTCTTTAGCATAAGTTGGGTAATTCAATATTACCCCACTCAATTTCTCACTAAAGAATGTCATAGGTCATTTCTCTTGCATGAGAACTCCCTTAATACCAATGTCTAATGCATTACATTCAATTTCAAAGGTCTTAGAAAAATCAAGCAAAGCAAAAAATGGTACATTACCCAAATTAAACTTAAGCAAATCAAACACATCTTATTGTTCCTTACCCTACTTGAAACTCACACTTTTTTTAATTACCTTAGTCAATGGTGTAACTCTAGCACTAAAATCCTTAATGAACCTCCTATAAAAGCTAGCTGAATCTTGGAAACTCTTCACATCACTCACACTTTTAGGTGTAGGTCATTCTTAGATAGCCTTATGTCATAGGCTGACACAACATAACCCAAAAACATGGCCACCTCCCTATCTTCCATTACATTCACCCTAACCATAGCAATCTCCATCTCCTTATGATACTCTTCCACACTCTTATACCTTTACATAAGACTTTATAACCAAATGCCACTAAACAACCATAAAATGAATTAAAATAGGGATAACTAACCTAAATTAGAGCCTAAGCTTTGATATCAAATGATACAGATTTCGATTATACGTAAACAAAACTCAACACCAATGTTAGTATATGATCATTCTAACACAGGTTAAAGGATTGAAATTCTAACCCAATGGTTATGAAACAGCCAAGAATTAGAGCTATAAGATTCAAATGTCACTCCAAATAACAACTATGTTGAAGAAGATAAGTCTATTGAACCGATACACTTAAATATGAAAGTTCAAAATTAGTTCTTAAAGAGCTAAAGAAAACAGTTTATTCACTCATAAAAAAGAAGTTCCTCTCTTCCAATCGTCCTTTTTTCCTTTTCTGTATGTTAACCACCAAAAAGCCTAATTATTAAGATGGACTTAGTAATAAAATTTGTCTATCCCATTACATAATAATAAAAATTCATAAAAATAACCCATTTAGATGCTAAAATTTATCCAACCCACTATATAACAATATAAACCTTGAAAATAAATGCCCAAACACTAGCTACTATAGCTTTCATTTTCCTCCACAGTTGACACATTTGCAAGCCCCAGTAAAGCCTTCATCTTCCTCAATTTATGCTTAGCAATTCCCATAAATAAATGTCGCACAACAAGTTATTAAGTGCTTCCTTTATTTTCTTTAACCTTGCCCTTATCATTATCCCTCCCAAGTTTTGCAAAGCATCAACTCCCTTGTTAACTTGAGCTAGTATAGTATGGATTCCTTCACTTTCTCTAGTCATTAGACCTCCAATTCCTTGCAAAGGATCATAAGAATGGTTGAAAATGGGTGTTGGAATAATGCAAACAACCTACTCTCCATTAAATAAGTCACTTGATTCCTTAACAATATATCTTTTATTTTCATTACAACAAGTCATTCATGCAAATTAATTATGCAATTAATATCCATGTTTACACCAAATCTTAGTTTTAATGCAACATTCATAACAAAACACATTAGGTAGTATGAATTTTATCAAACAACGAAGTCATTCATGCTAATTAGCTTTCTAATATCTATAGTTAGGTTAATTATCTAGAAGATAAGAACATTAAATTAACTTAATATTTACATTAGTCACTTAATTCATTAGGAGATGCATGTTACTATGCTTTTGATGGTTTGAATCCATTAAAGTCCATCACATAAGAAACTATTACTCTTAATTATCTTTTTATTATTATTATTATTGTGAGAGAATTGTTTATTACTTGATAATAGGATATCACTAATAAATAGTTTGAATCCTTTGAACTTTATTGAGTACAGGAGCTATTACTCTTAATTAGCTCTCTTTACTAAGAGACAATTGGTCATTACTCGAAACTTGGGTTAGTTAGTTGATTTCTTGGTAATAAGGCTTGTCCTTTCTTTGCAAGTTGTCATTCACACAAATTAATTAAGTTGTTAATGTTTGCATAAGCATTAATTTCACAACTTTATGGATGCCCATATAACATAAGAAGTCTAAATCCATTAAATTTCATCATACAAAGTAGTTATTCAACTTGATTAGCTTTTCTTATTTATATAGTTTAAATCATTAAGTGAATATTTATTAAATTATTTTAAATATCTACATCATATATGTAAACCCTAAAAGACATGACTTATGGAGTCATGATGCAAAAAGAATTGAACAAGAATCTAAGGAAGCTAAATTAGATTATAATCACACAAAACCTAAACCTAACATTCAAATGAATACAAA
>JAHLGO010021109.1:4784666-4838298 GCA_020615895.1 Ceriops decandra
TATAGATGACAATCTCCTTAGGCCAAAGCTAATGTTACCATGTCTCCAAAGCCCGTACCAATGCATACATCTCTTTATCATAAGTAGGATAATTAAGGCTCGCTCCACTTAACTTTTCACTAAAGTAAGCAATTGGGCGCCTTTCCTGCATTAAAACAACTCCAATCCCAATACCTGAAGCATTACACTCAATCTCGAAAGCTTTTGCAAAGTTAGGTAAATCAAGTAATGGTGCAAAACTTAATTTTTCCTTAATGCACTTAAAAGCCTTGTCTTGGTCACTACCCCACCTAAAACTCATGTTCTTTTTTATAAGCTTAATGAGTGGTGCAACAATGGTGCTAAAGTCTTTAACAAAGCATCTGTAAAAACTAGCTAGACCATGAAAGCTACATGCGTCACTAGTTGACTTAGGTGTAAGCCAATCACGAATTGCCTTAACTTTTTCCTCGTCAACCTTAATACCTTTAACACTGACAACATAGCAAACAAATGTGATCTAATTAGTACAAAAGGATCATTTATGTAAGTTAGCATACAATTTTTCATAATGTGATCATCTAATGTACAAGATGATCTTCTAGGGTTTTACTATAGACCAAAATATCATCAAAATACACAACTACAAATTTACCAATGAATGCACACAAAACATGATTCATTAGTCGCATAAAAGTGCTTGGTGCATTAGAGAGACCAAATGGCATAACTAGTCACTCATACAACCCATACTTAGTTTTGAAAGTTGTTTTCCACTCATCTCCCTCTCTCATCCTAATTTGATGATTTCCACTTTTCAAATCAATCTTAGAAAGACACATGACCCATGCAATTCATCTAACATGTCATCTAATCTAGATATAGGGTGACGATACTTTATAGTGATTTTGTTGATTGCTCTTCAATCAACACACATCCTTCAAGTCTCATCTTTTTTAGGTACAAGTAGGATAGGAATAGCACATGAACTCATACTTTCTCTCATATATCCTTTGGACATAAGCTCCTCAACCTACCGTTAAAGCTCCTTTGACTCCTTAGGATTACTCTTATATGCTGGCCGATTAGGGATGGATGCACCTAGTATAAAATCAATTTGATGCTCAATTCCTTTATTAGGTGGCAATCCACTAAGGAGATTGTCAAGGAACACATCTTTAAATTCCTACAATAGTGAAACAATAACACTAGGCAAAGATGGGTCAAACTTGTTAGTGTTAAAATAAGCCTCCTTGTACAAAAGTACAATCATAGGTTGTTTGGCATAGAATTCTCCTTTGACATCACTTCCTTTTGCATAAAAACTCTCTCTTTTCTTCTCTTTCTCTTGTGTCCTCATGTTTTCTTCTCTCTTTTCTCTTTTATCAACCTCTCTTTTCTGTTCACTCTCATTTTAATCCTTAATTGATCCTCATATGCTTGTTAAGGTGATAATGGTACAAGAGTGACAAGTTTTTCATTCATTACAAAGGAATATCAATTCTTGAAGCCATTATACATAACTCGCCTATCAAATTGCCATGGTCTTCCTAATAGAATATGTCTCGCATGCATAGGTACAACATCACATAAATCTTCATCATGGTACCTTTCGATAGAAAATGATATGAGCACTTGCTTATTTACCTTCACTTTACCACTCTCATTCAACCACTAAAGCTTATATGGTCTAGGATGCTTCATAGTAGGTAAATCCAGCTTCTCAACCATAGTTGTGCTAGCAACATTAGTGCAACTCCCACTATCAATAATCATACTACATACCATATCTTTGATGAGACACCTTGTTTGAAAGATGTTATCTTGTTGCACCTCATTTTCTTCTTTTACTTACACATTTAATGCTCACCTTATAACGAGAGCTACTTCATTAACCGAATACTCTTCTCCATCACTTTCAACCTCTGATGATGGCACAGAATCATCATCCGATTCACTTTCAGTTTCAACATCACCATTACTTATCAAGATCATCGCACACTTATTTGGACATTGAGATGCAGTGTGACCCTTGCCCAACCACTCAAAACATTTAACATCTCTATTTTTACTCAGTTGGGGCTCAAATTTACCTGTCTCCTTACTAGAACCCATATTCTTGTGCTTAGATAGCTCGACTTTGGACTTGTAATTGGCCATCTCGTCCCTTTTACTCCAATTTGGCTTCCACGATGAGGTAGAACCTGAATTCTGCCCAAACCGTATGGATCCCTTTCGTTTAAGTTGCCTTTCAACTTTCATTGCCATGTGCACCATGTCTTCTAATTCCACATAATGTTGCAATTCAACTACATTTGCTATGTCCCTATTTAGCCCTTGCAGAAATCGAGTCATGGTTGCCTCTCTATCTTCTTTTACATTGGCCCTAATCATGGTAATCTCCATCTCCTTGTGGTAGACCTCCACAATTTTGGCGCCCTGAGTGAGCCCTTGTAGCCTTTGGTACAACTCCCTGTAATAGTGATTAGGGACAAACCTCCTCCTTATGATAGCCTTCATCTCTTCCCATGTATCAATAGGCCGCTCATGATTCATTCTCCTAGTCAAAACAAGTTGATCCCACCAAATAACAGCATAATCAGTAAATTTAACTACAGCTAGCTTTACCTTTTTCTCCTTCGAATAGTTATGGTAGTTAAAATCTGATTCAACCTTCTTCTCCCATTTTAGGTATGCATCAAGATCATTCTTACCTTGGAATGGAGGAATTGTCCTTTTAATACTGCCCAAATTATAGTCGTAGGTGCCTTCCTCCCAAATTCTCTTCGATCCCTTCTATAGTTAACAGTTCTAACTATAGTAGTTTGATCGTCAAATTCATCATCTTCTACATCATCTTCATGGTCATAGGCACGTCTCAAGTACCTTCTTGCTTTAGGAGCCTCATATTCCCCATGTCTCCTTTGCAACTCTACTATTGTATTAGCTTGCTCCTCCATCCTATCCCTTATATCATCAAACCTGGTATTCATGTGCTTAAATTGTTATTGCATAGCTTTGATCATGAAGGACACATCACTAGCTCCCTCTCGAGTTACACCTTTGTCTTTGGACGTCATAATATTACTTCTGCAGAAAACAAATAGGATACCTCACAGAACACTCCCTCACGTGTGTCACTTAAAAGATTGTGTCACACTCCCTCATGTTTACACTCTTTATGGCTTTTTCTTTATATGAACTTTCATTCTTACCTTTTACCACTAGAATTTTCCCTTTCAGCTCTATAAAGAACTAAATAATGTGTTGTTTCCATAGCCTTATATGGGTTGTAATTGTTGTCAACTAGGTTTAAGTGTACAAGAAAGTAAAGCCACATGAAAGGGCAAGAAGGTAAAAGCTACATGGAGGGGCAAGAACGTAAAAGTTACATGGAAAGGCAAGACAGTAAATTTGCTACAAGTAAGCCTTATTAGGACTTCATGGAAGAGATTATATAAAGGCCTTGGAAGACAAAACTAGGGTAAGGCCAACACAATTAAATACACGACAAAAACACAAAAGGGTGAAGGCATAATTGAATACTCGGCAAAACACAAGCAACCGTTCAACCAAAGGTGTTGGCAATTGAACATTCAACAAACCTAGAGTGACCGACCAGCACCAAAAACTACACGACATAAACAAAAAGAGGTGGTCAGCAGTAATATAGAGAAAATCCGAGACAACCATGGTAGAACAGGGGCTGCAAAAGAGAAAAATCTGACACGGTAAGGAGAAAACCGTGTGATGACAAGAGAGAGAAACCCATGAGGAATGGCACCCCACCAGCACACCAGTGATCGGCGAGGAGACAACACGGTAAAGAGGTAGAGAGAGAAAAGGGATAAAATCTGATACGGCCAAAGGAGGTGTAAAACAAATAAGGGCAAACCAGAAATGTATGTGAGGCATGTGACCACAAATGTGAGGCAGGCCGTGAGATGTGGAACAGCAAACCAGAAACGTGAGGTGAGCCATGAGACAGTGAGATCATGAAATAGGAGATAGTTGGGACTGTGAGACGGTGAAAGCAAGAACTATATGAGACAACCTAGAGAAGGAATTCGGCGAAGCATCGAAAAAAACTGAACATATTTCCAGATTTCTTCAAGAGAGGTTAGAGAGCATTGTAGTGAACTTTTAAGCGGTAGTGGAGCAACCTTTAAATTCAACAGAGGCACAACAAGCTAGAAGAAGGGTAGACACAGTAAGTGACACTTTTTGTATTGTACTTGCTTAGTAATTGCAATAGTGAAAGGAGCTGAGGATTAAGACATCCATTGTAACTGGAATTCTTAAGTATAGTGGATACTCTCGATAAAGGAGAGTCCCTACCACCATGGATGTACGTCATGTTGACGGAACCACATAAATCTAATGTGTCCTTAATTTGCTTTACATTTTGTGTTTTGAATGGAGTTGTGAATGCAACTAAAGTATCAACCAACCCATACCCTAATGAAGACCTAGACAAGAACATCTGAATTGTCTATTAGGCAAGGTGTCTAAAAGGTGACTTTTGGGACTATCGTGATTAGTAGGTAGTAATAGATCTACCTTAATCGAATCTGAGAAAGAGTTCGCTTTTAAGAAGAGGTTAAAGTTGTTTATATACCTGCGAATTGCGAATTGTGGTCATACTGATTCACCCCCCTCTTAGTATAACAAATAGTAGATCCTAGGGAGAAGTTAGGAACTTTAATTGGTATCAGAGCACTGGTTCACCAGTTTGAAGTTTAATAGCTTGGTGTACTAGTTTGAAGGGCTTCATAAGTTTTAACTTGTTCAACATACTAAGAAATGGATGTCGATACCAACACTAACACTACTTACAGTAAGAAGGTTCCAATCTTCAACAGAACCAACTACCATATGTGGAGAGCGAGAATGCAAGTGGTATTTGCAACCATGGGTTTGAACATGGTGAAAGCCATACAGGAGGGTTTTGTGGCCCTAAAAGAAGGTACAAATCTAACCCCAAAGTAATTAAGAAAGTTTGAGATAATTGGGAAGGCCTCAAATGTCATTAATTTAGCATTGAAAAATGCTGAGTATGCTAAAGTTATGGACTGCAAATCTACTAAGGAGATATGGGACAGACTACAGAAATTCTATGAAGGTGATGGCAAAATGAAGGAGGCTAAGCTTCAAGTGTTCAAGAATAGATATGAATCTCTTAAAATGCAGAAAAATAAGACAGTCCAAGAGTTCTTCACTAGGGTTATTGATGCTGTAAATGACCTTAAAAGTCATGGGAAGAACAAGAAGGACTCATCTAATGTGAAGAAAATTCTGAGAATTTTGCCTGAGAGGTTTGCCTCAAAGGTGCAACCATAGAGGAGAGTAGAGATCTCAATTCTATATCTCTGTATGATCTCCAATGCAATCTCATTGCATATGAGATGAGAATAAAGTCAACTGAGAGCTCCTCAATGTCAAAGGTATCAAAGGAGGTAGCTTTTAAAGCTATGAAACACTTGAAGATAAAAGAAGAGGAAGAATTATCCAGTGAGAATGATGAGGAGGATGAGGAAGAAAGTGAAGGTGAAGTGTTGGCATACTTCACAAGGAAATTCAAAAAAGGATCTAAAAAGGGAAAAATGATAGTTGTCCTTGAGATGTTATTGTTGTGGGCAGATTAGACACTTTGCTTCTCAGTGCAAAGTGAAACTTGATGATGAAGATGAGGATGGTGATGATGAGTAGAATTAAAAATGGAGAAGTCCATCATTCAAATCAAAGAAGTCCAGCAAGAAGACTGCCAACCCACAAAAGAAGAAGAAAGGCTCATTCAAAAGTTATGTGAGTCAGACAAAAGAAGCTAATGACGAGGAAGATGAAGACTCATCAGATGAGCATGCCTTTATGGCATTAGCTTAAGGTGGTAGTTCAACCTCTGAAGAGGAAGAGGAGGTTAATGAAGAAGAACCAGATCTTAAAGATGAGTTGGAAGTAGCTTCAAAGGAAATAATCAGAAGGGGCAGAACCATAAGAAGGTTGAAGGCTCATGTAAAACAAGTTGAAGCAAAGTCTGAGGAAGTTAAAAGTGAAAAAGATGAAATAAGGACTAAACATATTGACTTGAAGAGAAGATTTGAAGAACAAATCAAAATATGTGAAGACCTTACTATGGAGCTTGGCTCAAGGATTTCAACAATTGAAGAAATGGAAATAGAGTTGCTGAGTCTTCAACAATAACTCAAAAAGAGTAAGGAGAACTTGCAGAAGCTTGAAGTGGTAGGAGAAACAAGCTCTACAAGAGAAAAGAAGAATGAGACTTTGTCACAGAAGTTGAAAGAGAAGGCTGTGACTCAAGAGAAGATAATTGAAAAAGAGAATACAGTTATCAAACCAAAGCCAGGGCCAAAAATGATGTATGTGGTTAAAGAGCAGCAGCCCACATCTATTATGTCTCAGATAGAAAAGAAAGTCAGCCAACCAAGGACAATGGCTGAACAGAAGAAAGAGAAGAAGGTGGCTGAAATGAAAGCCACACAAGCAAAAAAGCTAGCAACCTTGCCTACACAACAAGTAATGAACAAAAGAAAACAAGTTGTGATTAAACCCAAGAAGAGGTAGTTTCAAGGTTACTGGCTTTATTATGGAGTTTGGGGTCATAAGGCGAGTAACTACTAGTGGAGAAGGCTAGTATACATCTCCAACTTGAGAAGATACAATGCTGCATACTGGGGGAGACAATACAAAATTTAGAGGAGAACACCTATCCTAAGTTCTTGCACATACTATAAAAGTAAGGACACACTAACAAGGAGTGTTGGTGGAAGCCCAAACCAGTGGTTTCTAAGAACAAGTTTTCTATATTGGTAGATTTGGAACAGTGTGAAAGGTGCGGGCAGGATGGCCATAATGCCAAGAGATATATGACACTTCTCCCTGAGCAAGAGAAGGCACTCAATGGCACAGTGAAAACAAGTAGTGCACTCAAAGCTGAGAAAAAGAAGAAAGCTATCTTCCAACCAGTTCAAAAGAAGGAATATAAAGCTAAATATGAGGTGACTAATATAGCTAAAATTGCACTCAAAGCTAACTATAAGGATAAGCAGTGGATCTTTGTCAAAACTAAACTAG
This sequence comes from Ceriops decandra, assembly GCA_020615895.1. NCBI lineage: Eukaryota > Viridiplantae > Streptophyta > Magnoliopsida > Malpighiales > Rhizophoraceae > Ceriops > Ceriops decandra. The sequence goes on from JAHLGO010021109.1 coordinate 4,791,738, forward strand.
TCAAGAGAAAGCAGAGTCAAGTTTGGCAATGATGATTCACTCAACATCAATGGTCAAGGGTTAGTAAACATTGGAAGAGGAAAGCTAAAAGATGTTCTGCATGTTGAAGGACTCAGATACAATCTAGCATCTGTCAGCCAACTATACAATGAAGACTATAAAGTGATATTTACAAAAACAAGTTGCCAAGTAAAGAGTAAAGAAGGTAATACTATTGCAGCTGAGAAGAGAACAATTGAAAATTTATATGTGATTGATGAGGACAAGGTAAGCAACTATTTACTCACCAAAGAAGAAGAAAATTAACTCTGACATAGGAGGCTGGGACACTTATCACAGAAGAACATGAGGAAGCTGACCACTACTCATGCAATCAGAGACATTCTTGACCTCAGGCGAGAGAAAGAGTATGTTTGCTCAGCATGCTCCAAAGAAAAACATGCCAAAAAGTAGTATAAAACTAAAGAGTTCAGTTCTGAAGTAGTGCTTGACATTGTGCATACTGATTTGTGTGGACTGATGAGGACAAAAGGGTTGAATGGTGAGAGGTACTTCATCTTGTTTGTTGATGATTATTGGAGAAAGACTTACATCATACATATCAAACACAAGTCAAAAGTTCTGAATTGCTTCAAGAGATACAAAAGATTGGTTGAAAATAAGAGTGGAAGGAAGATCAAAATATTGAGGTCAGATCAAGGCACTGAATTTACAAATGAAGCTTTTGAAGATTACCTTAAGAAGCATGGTATTCACCATCAGATGGCAGCAGCAAAAACACCTCAACAAAATGGGATGGTAAAAAGGAAAAATAGAGATGTGGTTAAAATGGCAAGAACTCTACTGCTGGAATCCAAGCTTCACATAAGATTTTGGATAGAAGCAGTATTTACAACTGTGTATAAAGTAGTATAAAATCAAAGAGTTCAGTTTTGAAGCAGTGCTTGACATTGTGCATACTGATTTGTGTGGACCAATGGGGACAAAAGGGTTGAATGGTGAAAGGTACTTCATCTTGTTTGTTGATGATTATTCTAGAATGACCTACACCATGCACCTTAAACACAAGTCAGAAGTTCTGAATTGCTTCAAGAGATACAAAAGATTGGCTAATAATGAGAGTGGAAGGAAGATCAAAGTATTGAGGTCAAATCAAGGCACTGAATTTACAAATGAAGCTTTTGAAGATTACCTTAATAAGCATGGTATTCACCATGAGATGGTAGCAACAAGAACACCTCAACAGAATGGGGTGATAGAGAGGAAAAATAGAGATATGGTTGAAATGGCAAGAACTCTACTACTGGAATCCAACCTTCACATAAGATTTTGGATAGAAGCAACATTTATAGCTGTACATCTACTAAATAGAGTCTTACTAAGCACCAATACTAATAAGACTCCATACAAGCCATGGAGTGGGAAGAAGACAACAGCCAAGTATCTCAGAATCTTTGGCAGCCCATGTTTTGTGAAGAACAAAGAACAAAACTTGGGAAAATTCAATGCTAGGTCTGATGAAGGCATCATTATGGGATACTCAGCAAAGACAAAAGGTTACAGAGTTTTCCTGCATAAGCTGGGAAAAGTGATCACGTCTAGTGATGTGAGAATATATGAGAACTAGAAAACAATGCAAAATGGAGAAGCTGAGGACAATGAAGAAGATAACTTCAATGTAGATGAAGAATTAGACCAACCTGAAGAAAAGGAATAAGAAATAAGTTCAGACTTGGAGAAGAGTGAGTCGGAAAATGAAGCAAGAGATCTTCTTGCAACTAAGACTATGGAAGAAATAAGGAAAAAGAAAATATGGACCAGTGCTCATCAAGAATATTAGACCATAGGTGACCAATCAATAGGAGTTACAACAAGAATAAGAATTATAAGACCTACTGCTTTACTCTCACAAGTTGAACCTAAATTTGTTGAAGAGGCTACACAAGATCTAACTAAATCTCTGTCCACAAAGTTGTTTAAAAAGCACAGAATAAGTCTGTTTGTGTGAATGCCTCCTCAAGCCTGAAAATCATATGAATCATCCATCTCTACATTGCGATTTTTTCAAATTAGTAATTGGTTGGCAAAGAGGGAGAGAAGCAATAGTGCAGGGGGAGCTATTAAGAAAGGGGGAGTGCATATTTAGGGGGAGTTGAAACTACTGCATAGTGGCTTTTGTTATGAGTGTTGCCAACAATTACAAAGGGGGAGATTGTTGTTCCCACAGCCTTGTATGGGTTGTAATTATTGTCAACTAGGTTTAAGTGTGCAAGAAAGTAAAGCCACATAAAAGGGCAAGAAGGTAAAAGCCACATGGAGGGGCAAGAACGTAAAAGCCACATGGAAGGGCAAGACAGTAAATTCACCACAAGTAAACCTTATTAGGGTTTCATGGAAAAGAGTATATAAAGGCCTTGGAAGATAAAACTAAGGTAAGGCCAACACAATTGAATACACAATAAAAACACAAAAAGGTGAATGGCATAATTGAATACTCGGCAAAACATAAGCAACCGTTCAACCAAGGGCGTCGGCAATTAAACATTCAGCAAACCTAAAGTGACCGGCTAGCACCAAACCCTACACAACATAAATACAAAGAGGTGGTTGGCAATAATATAGAGAAAATCCGAGACTACCACGATAAAATAGGGGTTGCAAAAGAGAAATATCCAACACGGTAAGGAAAAAATCGTGTGACAACAAGAGAGAGAAACCCATGAGGAATGGCACACCACCGACACACCAACAGTCGGCAAGGAGACAACACAGTAAAGAGGTAAAGAGAGAAATGGACGACACAATCGGGTTGAAAGGGAGAAAATACCGAGACAGCCATAGAAGAAAGGACAAAAAAAAGAGAGAAAACCCAGGAACAATCGAAAAGGGGTGGATAAAGAGAGAGAGACCATCAGCAGAACAGAGTAAATCTGGCTAGACGGCAAAACAGAGAGATCTGGCTGGACTATAAGAGAGAAAACAAAAGGCAACCACTAGAACAAAAAGCCATTGGAAAAGAAAGAAAAATCTGAAACGGCACACCACCGATACGCCCAAAGAAGAGTGAACAGCTAGACAATAGAAAGAGGAGTCAACGATAGAACAGGGCTGGACGGTGAGAGAAATCCGGCTGGACAGTGAGAGAGATCTGGCTACACGATGGGAAGGAGAAAAACTAGACACGAACAAAAGAAGTGTGACTGGCAAAAAAGAAAGAAAACTCGAGACAACCAAATAGGGGTGGACAACCGAAGAATAGTGACTAGCAGAAAAGGGAGAAAATCTGATATGGCCAAAGGAGATGTGAAACGAACAAGGGCAAACTAGAAACGTACGTAAGGCGTGTGACCAGCAAGATGTGCAAACCAGAAATGCACATAAGTCGTGAAAACAACAAAGCTTGCAAACCAGAAGTGTGCGTGAGACGTGAAACGTCAAACCAAAAGCGTAAGGCAAGCCATGAGATGTGGAATGGCAAACCAAAAATGTGAGATGAGCTATGAGACAGTGAAATTGTGAAATAGGAGACGGCTGAGACCGTGAGACAGTGAAAGCAAGAGCTGTGTGAGACAACCTAGAGAAGGAATTCGGCGAAGCATCGGAAAGAACTCAACGTATTTACAGATTTCTTCAAGAGAAGGAGTATTGCGATGAACTTCTATGCGGCAGTGGAGCAACCTTTCAATTCAACAAAGGCAAGACAAGTTAAAATAGGGTAGACACAGTAAGTGACACTCTTTGTATTGTACTTACTTAGTAATTGCAATAGTGAAAGGAGCAGAGAATTAAGACATCCATTGTAACTGGAATTCTTAAGTATAGTGGATAGTCTCGGTAAGGGAGAGTCCCTACCACCGTGCATATACGTCACGTTAACGGAACCACGTAAATCTCGTGTGTCCTTAGTTTACTTTACATTCTGTATTTTGAATTGAGTTGTGAACACAGCTAAAGTATCAGCCAACCTATAACCTAACGAAGACCTAAACAAAAACATCCGAATTTTCTATTAGGCAAGGTGTCTAAAAGGTGACTTTGGGGACTATTATGATTAGTAGGTAGCAATAGATCTACCTTAGTCGAATTTGAGAAACAGTTCGCTTTTAAGAAGAGGTTGAAGTTGTTTACATAACTCCGAATTACGAATTGTGGTGATACTGATTCACCCTCCCTCTAAGTATCACAAACTAGTAGATCCTAGGGAGAAGTCGAAAACTTCACAACGTAAATTAAGGGTATTGATTTTGAACAGAATAAGATAAATGACATAAAATTAAACAAATTGGGGAATAAAGAATCAAAAATGAAAAAGGATGTCAAGACAAATGGATTTAATGAACTAAACTCATAAAATCATGATAGGGGTAGTATAACCTAGATGACAAACTTGGGTAACAAAATAGGAAAATAGATGGTAGAATTGGAGTTGAGAAAGAAAACTATATTATTATTGTAGCCAATATGACCAAACTGTTAACCTTATTAAAAACTTTGAATTTGATGTTTTCTTTCTTTTGTTCTTCTTTCTTTATTTTTCTTTTTTTGCTTTTTCTTTTTCCTCAACACAAAACAATAATAGAAGACTTAGACATAACAATTGGAATTGAAATTAGTAAGTTTATGAGCTTAAACAAACAAGCAAAGAGAGAAGGGTTGCAAACAAACAGATTTGTGCATTTGAATGACAATACACATAATAGACAAACTAAACATAAATAAATAAATCACAAGGTAGAAAATTGAAGAGTGAGTGAATTCAACCTAATTTAGAACCAAGCTCTACTACCAACTAATGCGAAAAACCCCAAAAAGATGTGGCTTAGGGACCCAAGGCATACAAGGAATCAAAGAACAACTAGGAAAGCTAAACTAGAGTTTAATATCACAAACCCTAGACCCACCCTTCGAAGGAACACGAACCTAAGGTATTTAAGAAGGATATGGACGCCACACTCCAAAAAAGAAAGGAATTGGGAGTAATAAGTCAATTGGAACACCACAAGAAGAAGTACCTCTTGATAAGTTCTTTAGTCCTTAAAAGAACTAAGAGAAAAAAGTCTTGCTTTCTATTTCACTCAAAGTTATCTGATTTTTCAGAGTTTACAAGGGGTGCCTATTTATAGGCTAAGATAGCAATCTTAAAGAGGCACAAATTCCTACTTAGGAGAAATCCTTATTTTGGAGGAATTCCTAAGGGAATGCTATTACTTAGTCTGACCTATTTAAGTATTGTAATTATATTAATTAGGCCTAAACTCTTTGTCAAACTTGAATTCACACCATTTGAAGCTTGGTTAGCCTGAATGTCCTGAATCAGCCCATTTAGTGCTTCTTTAATCGTTTTGGCTCTAGCTCGTGTTATTGGGCCTTTTTGGAATGTACAATGGATCTCTTACATCCATTGAAGCTCTACCTCATGTTATTGGGCCTTCTGGAATGTGCAATGGACCTATTGCATCCATTAAAGCCTTCTATCCACCATCTTTATGATTCTCATCACTTAACACTTAGAAGCCATTGAAATTCATCAAACAAAGAGGTCAATGCTTTTGAGTAGCATTTCTTACAAGTCTAAAATTATTTAATTCCTAAAGGATTTAACCATTACTTCAATTTTTACTAACAATATTTCTCCTACTGTTGAAAATATTCATTCACATTAAACAATCAAGAAATTAACTTCATATTTGCACCATATATTATATTCATTATGACAAAGATCATCCTTACAATGTCGACATAATGTACCAATTAAATTTTATCAAACAAAGGAGTCATTGATCTTAATTAGTCTTTTTTTGCAAGTATTGAATGGTTCCATTCTTAAAGCATAAAACCATCTTATCATTTAGGTTAACAAGGTTTGTTCTTTTGTTACAAAGACTTATTTACACAAAATAATCATAAAATTAACATTTTTCTTTACACCAGTTAAAGCCATCTTTGTAACTTTGACACTTTGAATCAATTAAAATCCATCAAACAAAGTAGCCATTAATCTTGATTAGCCTTTCTTATAAGTATTGAATAGTTCAATTCTTAAAGAATCAAAGTGTCACATCATTTCTTTCTGACAAGATTTCCCCCATTATTGTAAGGATTTATCCACACAAAGTTGGTAATAAATTAACTTTTGTATTTGTACCAAACATTTTATTTATTACTATTAGTACATCCTTACACCTTTAGCACTTTAATCCTTTGAATTTTGATAAGATCCATAGAGGAGTCAATGCATAAAGGGTTTTAAGGATCTATTAAACATTTAAAAGGGGTTAATGACACCTTCAAGAGTTAAAAGATGAAAAAGATACCTAAAAGGTAGATTGAAGAAGCTAAATAAGGTTAAAGAAGCTTGAAGGATGATAGAGCATATCTTAATGTAAGTTAAGGTTTTATTAATTGTATAAGTATAATAAATGAGTCTTTATTAAATGATTGCAAGGGTTTCTATAGCAAGTTCTAGAAAACAATGAGAGTAGTTTAATAAAGAATCTACCACCTACCTTAGGAACCCTTAAATCAAATTGTTATGCATACCCCAAAAAGTTAGGAAACAAACTAGATTAATCAAATCAAAACCCTAAAGAATCTGAGCCCTAAAAGCCTCAATCTTAAGATGTTATAAAGGTTGATCACTCCTTTGATAAGTTAAAACAATGTATTCTTCCATGAATACAAGAAACCAAAGCAAAACTTGTTGAAAATACCTCATTATTATTCATTTTTATTTTACATAATTATCACCTTTATCTAAGCATATAAACATCACAATCTTATAAAAAAAAAAAAAAGGTATTTCTAATCATATTCATGTAGGAAAGAACTTAATTACAAAGGATCCCTTTAATTAAAGAATATAAATTTGCCTTGATATAGAAATCCATAAAAGACTACAACTAATGACAATAAAGAATAAAATTTAAAGTAAAAACCTTAACTAATATATCAAGACTTAGCCAAACCTACAACTCCAAATAAACTCAAGAAGTTAAGTATTTTTACATATATATTTGTCTTTAACCTAAGATCTAGCAACCCAAAACGAAAATAGGCCCTTTAATACAACTTAGCAAGTAGATTAAGCTTTTCCTTAGCTTAGTCATGTAGCTTGAACTTAATCATGGGCTTTAAACTTTGTTCTTCAAATTCTAAGATTGTCCATCATCTTGCATATAAAGATAAGTGATTATCCTTGGTATAACATTGGAAACTTCAAAAATAATCTTAAAATCTTTTAGAACAACTTCTTTATCATACATCTTCATGATTAAGCATTGTAAAGCCTCTTTCATCCTCTTTATCCTTACCCTAGTCATTACACCACCAATTCCTTGCAAAGGATCTTAGGAATACTTGCTTTGTTGTACTTGATTAGCACCTTATTCTCTTTTCATGAAAGCTTTGTTCATTCAACCAACATCCTGATCTCTATCAAGATTTATTACCAACTTATTTAGCAAAACTATCCTTATCACTAAAGTTGTTAATTCAACCTATAAATAGGCTTTATTTCATTATTAAAGGGATTAGATCTAAAGAACTTTTTACAAGAGTTCAAAAATGAGAAATTTCTCCTTCAATTTTTTCAAAAACAAAAGAATTTGTCAAGAATGAACTTTTCTTGTATCATTCAACCTACTTAATCACTCCCAAGTCTATCATTTTCTAAAGTGTGGCATCAATATTCTTCTTATATATCATTCATTTAATTTCTTCAAGTTTAGGATTAGAGTCATTTACATCTTATAAATTTGTTCTAACCCTATATATGTTCTATATATGATTACCTTATGGGTTTTTTACCTACATCTGAATGGTTTATATATCAAATTCCATCAAAAAAATGACTCATTGATTTTGATTATTTTTTCTTAAAGGTATTGAATGGTCCAATTCTTGAAGGATAATCTTGTCCTTCCATTTCCTACTAAAATCGTCAATTCTTTTGTTGTGAGGACTCATTTACAAAAAAAACAATGATAATGAAATTAACCTTTATGTCTATACAACACATTATATTGCAACAAAGTCATCCTACAACTTTAATGCTCCAAATCCATTGAATTTGATCAAAAAGAAAAAAAGAAGTGATTATTCTTGGATAGCTTTTCTTATAAGTATTAAATAGTTCAATTCTTGAAAAATGGGACAATCCCTTTATTTCTTGCTAATGAAATTTTGCTTTTGATCATAGTCATTCACATAAAATTAACTTTTATGTCTACTTCACATATTAGATTCATTACAACAAGGTCGTCCATACAACTTTAACACTTTAAATCTATAAAAACTAAAAAAAAAAAAAGTCATTGATCTTAAATAATTTTGTTATAGGTATTGAAGGGTTCAATTTTAGAATTATGATATTATTTTTGCACTTCTTGAAGGACCTTTTTAGACAAAATTATCATGAAGCTACCTTTTATCTCTACACCACAGCATATTCATTGTGACAAAGTCATCTATACAACTTTGACATTTTAAATCAATTGAATTCCTTCAAATAATAAAGTTAATAATTGGATTGCTTTTTCTTACAAGTATTAAATGGTTTAATTCTAGAAGAATGTGACCAATAATTTATATCTAACTAACAAGGTTTATCCATTTGTTGCAAAGACTTATTCATACAAAATGATCTTAAAATTAATTCATTGCGGCTAGCAAGTTCTTACACTTTTGGTACTCTAAATCTATTAAATACCACAAATCAATTGATTTATTGATGTTAATTAGCTTGCTTAATAAGTATGTATTAAGGGCTTCAAATCCTAAAGAATGGAACTATGTCTTTATTTCTTGCTAATAGGGTTTTTCCTCTAATTACAAGGACTTATTCAAATAAAGTTATGATGAAATTAACTTTTGTATATATAATAAACATTATCTGCATTTTAATAAGCATATCTTTACACCATTGGTATGTTAAATACATTGAGTTTTGTCAAGCAAAGAAGCCACTAAAGTTGACATGCTTTTCTTATAGGCATTTAAAGGTTTAATTTTAGAATGATAAGCCTATCTTTTTATTTCCAACAATGTTTCTCCTATTCTTGGAAGGACACATTTATACAAAATGATTGTAAACTTAACTTTTATTTGACACCGTATAATATATACATTGCAATAAGATAATCCCTCATTACCTTTTTATATTGAATCTAATGAATTCCATCAAATAGAGGACTCACTGATTTTAATTGACATTTCTTATAGGTATTGTATTGTCCAATCCAAAAGAATAACACTATCGCTTTATTTCTTACTAACAAGTTTTCATCTATTGTTCCAAAGGTTATTACACACAAAATGATTATAAAATTAACTTTTGTATCTATAAAAATATTATATTCATTACAATAAGAATGTCTTTGCACCTTGTGTACTATGAATTTGTTAAGTTTTATTAAACAAAGGAGTCATGTTGTTCCCACAGCCTTGTATGGGTTTTAATTGTTGTCAACTAGATTTAAGTGTGCAAGAAAGTAAAGTCACATAGAAGGGCAAGAAAGTAAAAGTAAAGCCACATGGAGAAGCAAGAAAGTAAATCTGCCGCATAAGGGCAAGAACTTAAATTTGCCACGTAAGCCCTATTAAGATTTCATGGAGGAGTATACAAAGGCCATTGGAAGACAACAAATGAGGTCAGTTGGCAATTGAGCAAAAACGAAAAAAGCTAAAGCAAAACCATTCGGCAAACAAGAAGAGGGAGCAATCAGCCGACCAAAGAGAAGAGACGTCCAAGCAAGGAGACAACCAACCAAACAAGGTGAGCGTCCATACAACCCTACACGGCAAAGCACAACCAACGGCAAAGGGGTGCACAGCCAGGCAAGGAGGAGAACGGCCAAGGTAAGGTGAACAACAATAAGGAGAAGACACGGCTGGATAGCAACCAAAGGTGAACATAAAACCTAGTGTGACCGACCAAAAGAGTATACACGGTAGAAAACAGGTGTTAGTTAACCAAAAAGACAAAGCAAAGCAAAAGGAGTTGGCCAAAACCTAGAGCAACCGTCCAAAGCGAAAGAGGAAAACCATCCAAAGAGAGGAAAACCTAGTGTGTCACTAGCCAAAAAGAGAAAAACAAGGGAGGAACAGCTGGATAGCAAGTGCTGGATGGCAAGACCACCACCAGCTGAAAGAAATAAGACGTCTAACCAACCTACATGACCAAGCAAAAAGGTGAACAACCAAATAGGTGTGGATAGCAAGAAGGAGAATGGCTAACCAAAAGTGGACAACCAAAGCAAGGTGGACGGATAGGAGACAGTACGGTAAGGAGACAACACATAGCAAAAGGAGATAACACCAAGGGATACCTTGGACAACAAGGGAAACTGTGTGATGGCTAGAGAAAACCATGTGACTCACGTAAGAGAAAAGACAACACACCGTCCATAAGGGAAGAAAGGAGAAACCATGAAAGAAAAGACCACCAGGAGAGCAAACTAAGTTGTCCGAAGGTGTGAAACGGACAAGTGCAAACTAGAAATGGTGGTAAGGCATGTACCAATAAGGCGTGCAAACTAGAAATTTACGTGAGATATGAAACGCTAAACTAGAAGCATGAGTGAGGTGTGTGACCAGCAAGGCATGCAAACCAGAAACATACGTGAGATATGAAATGCCAAACCAAAAGCGTGTGTGAGTTGTGTGACAAGCAAAGGGGGAAAACTAGAAACGTGTGTGAGACATGTAACGCCAAACCAAAAACGTGAGGTAAGCTGTGAGATGTGAAATAAGAGACGGGTGACATTATGAGACAGTGAAAGCAAGAGTTGTGTGAAGCAACGTAAAGAAGAAATTTGGCGAAGCATTGAAAGAACTCAACGTATTTCCAGATTTCTTCAAGAGATGTTAAAGAGTGTTACGGTAAACTTCTAAGCAGTAGTGGAGCAGCCTTTCAATTCAACAAAGGTAAGACAAGCTAGAAAAAGGGTAGACATAGTAAGTGACAATCTTTGTATTGTACTTACTTAGTAATTGCAATAATGAAAGGAACAGAGAATTGAGACATTCATTATAATTGGAATTCTTAATTATAATGGATAATTTTGGTAAGGGAGAATCCCTACCACCATGGATGTACGTCACGTTGACAGAACCACGTAAATCTCGTATGTCCTTAATTTGCTTTACGTTCTGTGTTTTGAATTGAGTTATGAACAGCTAAAGTATCAGCCAACCCATAACCTAACGAAGACCTAAACAAGAACATCCGAATTATCTATTAGGCAAGGTGTCTGAAAGGTGACTTTGTGAAATATTGTGATTAGTAGGTAGCAATAGATTTACCTTAGTCGAGTTTGAGAAAGACTTCACTTTTAAGAAGAGATTGAAGTTGTTCACTTACCTCAGTATCACAAACTAGTAAATCTTAGGGAGAAGTCGGGAACTTCAAGTCATTTATTTTTACTAGCTTTTTTATACACGTATTGAATCCTTCAACTCCAAATAAATTAGGCCTTCCTTTAATTTCTTATTACTAAGGGTTTTCCTTCCATTGCAAAGACTACTTCCCACAAAATGATTATGAAATCAAGTTTTGTACCTACACAAGACATTGCATTCATCATAATAATGTTATCTTTACAATTTTAGTATTTTAAATCTAATGAATTCCATCCAACAACAGAATAATTGATCTTGATTACCTTTTCTTACAAGTATTGAATTGTTCAATTCATGAAAAATGACATTGTGCCCTCATTTTCTTCACATAAGGCCCTTTCTTTTATTATAGGGAGTTATTCATATAAAATGATCATAAAACTAACTTTAATGTTGAAACCATATAGTGAGTAATATCCATGGAGAAGCCAATGCAAGGAGGGCTTTTAAGGCTCTATTGAGTGTTCAAGAAGCACCAATAACATGTTCAAAGGCTAAAAAGATGAAAGAGGCACTTAGCTAGTTAATTGAAGAAGTTTGAGTCAGAAAAGACAAGTGTAGCTTTTAAGACAACAAAGCATATCTTAAAGCTCATTAAGGCTTTATTAGTTATATAAATATATTAAATGGATTAAATGATTTTAAGGATTTCTATAACAACTCCTAAAAGTATGAATATGTTTTGATAAGGACCTTTTTGGATCTCATATTGAGAGGGAGAGGGGGTGAATCAGAGTATGATGTTTACTTTTTACAAATCTATCCAGATTAAACATCTGTGACCTATTAAAGTCGATAATCCAATTTTAACTTGCTCTTTTATATGAGAATGGTTGTATGGTATAACTAGCATAAGCACCCAAGAACACACAAAATTTTTACATGGTTCACCCACAATGTGTGAGCTATATCCACAGTATGATAGGATCACTCCTAGATCATACAATTCACTCTTATTATCAAGAGATATAATTAATGTTATGGAAGTATCTCTCCTTAACCACTGTAGAAGGATCACTCCTTAACCATTTACAATAATCTTTCGATCACTCCAAGGGTTGATTTCTCGATCACAATAAGGGTTTCCCACCCTTTTTTAAGAAATACATAAAAAGGTTGTAACAAAAACTTCCCTAAGAAAAATCTCTCTATATGCACAGACTATTATTGTAAAAACTGATCTTCTCCTTCCTTACTGCTAGTCTCTACTCAAGCTTTATGTAATTCTTTCCTTCTTCACTATTGGTCACTGCTCAAGTTCTGCCAGTCTTTCCTTCTTTACTGCTAGTTTTACAACTTTCTCTTTGTCGTGCTCTTTGCCATGTTTTAAAGCTTTCTTTTTGCCTCTGTGGGGTTTCTCTCCTACCTCTGCAGAGTTTCTCCCTTGCCTCTGTTAGGTTTCTCTCCTACCTGTTTCCACAGCTTTCTCTGATTGTTTCTGTACTTCTCTCGGCCTATTCCTATTTCTGCAGCTCTCTCTGCTTGTTTCTGTAGCTCTCTCTACTTATTTCTGCAGCTCTTTCTGCTTGTTTCCACAGCTCTTTTGGCCTATTTCTATAGCTCTTTCTAGCTATTTATATAGCTCTATCTACTTATTTTTGCAGCTCTTTCTACTTATTTCCGCAGCTCTCTCTACTGATTCTCTCCTCTACAGGTTCTCACCTTTTCTTTCTGTTGGTGCTACTATCTTTCCTTCTTTCTACCATTAATATTGTCTCTCCTTTACAGGTTCTCTCTTCTGCAAATTCTCTCTTCTATAGGTTCTCTCATCTGTAAGTTCTCTCTTTTATAGGTTCTCTCTTTTACAAGTTCTCTCCTTTATAGGTTTTCTCCTCTATAGGTTCTTTCTTCTATATGTTTTCTCCTCTGCAAGGTTTCTCCTATCGTTACAAAGATATTCATACAAAATAATAACAAAATTTACATTTTTGTCTCCACCATGCATTAGGATACTGCTAGCCCCACCTTGCACTGCCAAAAACGACAAGTTAATTCACATTACTGGTGGTGTTTTGGCTATAAAGGCACTAGTTGCTGCCTCTAGCATTGCATTTAACAATGGCACTACAAGTAACTTGTTAGGTATAAGTTAATACTGACCGTTGACCCTAAATTCAAGGAGTCAATACTGACCGTTGACCTTAAATTCAAGGAATCAATGCTAACCATTGATGATAGGGTAATCCTAAACTCGATACTTATAAATAGCCATGCACCTACCAAGAGAGAAAAAAGATAGGGTAAGTAGTAGAAACACAAAAGAAAGTTGTAGAAGATGAAAAAGACAACTAGAGAGAATGAAAAAGAAAGCAAAAGAAAAACTACTAAGAGAGAGTAGATGAAAAACTGCCAAGAGAGAGCAGAAAAGTGCAAAAGAAAACTGGCAAAGGTAAAGAGCAGAAGAGTGAACAGCAGTGAGAAAGCTATGAATGGAAAAGAGAGTGCAAAAGAAAATTGGCAAAAGTAGAGAGCAAAAAACTGAACAGTAGTGAGAGAGCTGTGAGCACGGTAAAGAGAAAAGGAGAAACCTGGCAAAGGTAGAGAGCTAAGACTAGGAGAGGCTGAGAGTTCAGAACTAGTAGAAAGTATGAGTGGTTGAGACTTCAGAACTAACAGAAAGTTAAAACCAACAGAGGCAAAAAGAAAGCTATGAAACACAACAGAGAGAAAGTATGTAGCACAACAAAGAGAATGTTGAGTCCATCTTTGATGGCTAATGTTGGATTTGTTGTCAAAAGCATCTCATATAGTTGTTCTTGTTGATTTGATATTATAAGTGCCATTGAGATACAGAGAGATCATTAGGCAAAACCATTGATGGCAAATCAACCCTGAAGTCGATGAGTCAATATTGACGATTGACCCTAAATTTTAGGGGTTAAGTTTGACCATTGACCCTTAACCATTGAGCTTAAATTTTATGAAGTCAATATTGACTATGGACCCTAAATTTTAGGAATTATAGGGTAAACCTTAGGAATCAATGTTGACTATTAATAAGTGTGCAACCCTAATCTCAAGGCTTTATAAATACCTTAATGCATCTTCCAAGACTGATGTGTGGGCTGCAAAAAAATTAAAAGAACGACAGCAAGGACTGCAAAGAGAGAATGGCATATATGCTGCAAAAAATTGAGAGAGAATGTAAAGAGAGAGTGACTAGTCAAGGCAATGGAGGTAGCTATCAAAGAGGGAGTGACTGGCCAAGGTAAAGATGACAGCCACCAAGGAAAGGTGTAGCTAGCCAAAAGGTGACAGTAGCCACCAAAAAATGAAGTAGCCATACCAACCGAATGAGGAGTTACAACAGCTGGTAGCCACACCAAAGGAAAAAAAAAAAAAAAAGGCAATAGCCAACCAAACCAATCAAGGAAAAGGTTGTAGTAGCCACACCAAACCAGAGGTGACGTGCAGTAGCCATACCAAGGAGAGTGATGAGGACCTTCTTAGGTCTCACACTGAAAGGGAGAAGGGGTGAATTAGTGTGAGATGCTTGCTTTTTATAAATCTTTTTAGATTTAACTTCTATGACTTATTAGAGCCAATGATCCAATTTTTATCTTTCTTCTTTATATGAGAGCCATACAGATATCAATCAAAAGCAAACACCTAACAATACACGGTAATTTTTACATGGTTCACCAATAATTTGTGAGTTACATCTACATTGTGATAAGATCACTCTTAAATCACACAATCCACTCTTGTTATCAAGGGATACAATTATGTTATGGAAGGATCACTCCTTAACCACTCATGATGATCCCCCAATCATTCAAAAGTTTAATCTCCCAATCACTAGATAAGATGATCTCTCAATCATTCAACAGACTAATCTCCTAATCACTCAAAGGGTATCCCAACCTTTTTCAAAAAGTTTATTAAGAGTTTAGTAACTAACATATTCCTGAGAAGGATCACTCAATGTGTATAGGCTACTAATGTAGAAAATAGATCTTCTCCTTCTATACAATTGGTCTTTGCTTAGGCTTTGTCGGTCTCTTCTCTACAAGTTATCTCTGCTACAGGTTATCTCTACTGCAGATTCTCTCCCCCTACTATCGGTGTTGCCTCACCTATTGCTTTAACAAGTTCTTTCCTTTTGCTGTCAATGCTACCTCCTTCAACCTTAACAGGTCCTCTCCTTTGTAGGTTCTCTCCATTGCTAATTATCTCTGCTACAAGTTCTCTCCCCCTACAACCACAGTAGGATTTCTCCTCTGCTACTGATGCTACCTCCCCTGCTGCCTTAGCAGGTTCTCTCCTCTGCAAGTTCTCTCTACTATCAATTATCTCCCCTACCAGTTCTCTCCCCCTACTGCTGGTGTTACCTCACCTGCTACTTTGGTAAGATCTTTGCTCTATTGTCGATTCTGCCTCCCCTGCTGCCTTGATAAGTTCTCTCATCCTACTATTAGTGCTACCTCCTTCAACCTTGGTAGGTTCTCTTCCTCTGTTGCCTCACCCACTACCTTGGCAAGTTTCCTCACTTACTACCTTGGCAGGTTACCTCACCTATTGCCCTGGCAAGTTTCTTCCCCTACTTTCGATGCACATTTTCTCCTCTGCTGCTGGAATTACTACTGAGACACATTTACTCCTTTGCTACCATAAGCTACCAAATTTGCTGTCGAGCACGTTTTCTCCTTTATTGCTACAAGCTATTAGACTTGTTGTCGGAGCACGTGTTCTCCTCTACTGCGAAAAGCTACCAAACCTACTGCAATTGCTACATGTATGTGCTGTTATCGCTACCTGCACATGCTACTATAACTTCTATTGCTACCTATACATTCTGCTATCGCTACTTGCACATTCTACTGTCACTACATGCACGTGTATGAGCTACTATCACTACTTTCACGTTTTCCAATTGCTACCTGCATGTTCTGCTATCACTACCTATAGGTTCTATTATCACTGCCTATACGTGTTGTTATTATTGTCTTCACGTGCTCCTATTGTTGCATGCGTGTTCTGCTGTTGTTGCCTGTACATTCTACTATCACTACTTGCACATGCACAGATTGCTATCGCTACCTGCACAGGTTGCTGTGCTGCTTACACATTCTGCTATAACTTGCTATTACTCCTACAATCTACAGTTGCTAGTTTTAGTTGTTGGACTTGTTGCTAGCATTACAATTTCTGGTATGGCCTGCTAAACTTGCTACAATTGCTAAGATTAGGATTGTAAGTTGCAGTTAGTGTTATGGACCACTACTGGTATTATGCCTACTGCAGATTGCTAGATGTGCTGTAATTGCTAGGATCACCTGTTAGACATGTTGCAATTGCTGGGATCACCTGCTAGATGCACTGTAATCGTTGGGATCACTAATTGGTTATTGCAGGCTACTGCTAGTATAATAGGTTACTGCTAGTTGTTATGAGTAGCTGCTGGTTGTTGCGAGTAACTACTGGTATAGCAAGTTGCTACTAGTTGTTGCAAGCTACAGCTAATGTTGCAGGCTTCCACTGGTGTTGCCCACAAGCAGTTGGTTTCTCCTCGGTTTGCTGTCTGCCCTTGCTACTATGGCTTGCTACTTTGCTGCTACAATCTCCCTTTTTTGGTGGATACTTCATGCATTCTCTCCTTAGGGTGGCTGCTGCACATTTTTCTCTCATTGGTGTGGCTACTGCACATCTCCTCTACTGGTTTGGTGTGGCTACTAGTAGCTACACCTTGTGCTCCCTTTGTAAGGCTGCCTTCTTCTCCCTTTGGTGTATTTATTAGTTGCTTCAACTCCATATTTGGTTGGTGTGGTTGCCTCCTTCTTTGGTGGTTGCTGTCACCTCCTTCATTGACAACTATTGCACTCTCTTTGATTGGCTTAGTTTTCCGACTACTCCTCTCCTTTAGTTTGGTTTTCTAGCTACTACACCTTCTTCTTAGTGTGGCCAATTGCTTCACCCTTCCTTGGTACAATCAACTATTGCAACTCTCCTTGGTGTGGCCAACTGCTGCACCTCTCCTTGGTATGGCTGGCTGCTACTGTACCTTCCTTAACCGGCTGCACCTCCCTTGGTAGCTACCTTCTTTACCTTGGTCGATCACTCTCTCCTTTGGTGGGTGCCTCTCTCTTTGCCATTCACCCTCTCCTTGCCTTTAGGTTTGTCATTCTCTCTCCTTTGGTAGCTTTCTCAAAATTCTGCAATACACACACTTGTCTTACAAGATGCATAAGGTTGTTTATAAAGCCTTGAGATTAATGTTACATAATCATCAATGGTCATTAGTTATTCCCAAAGGTTACCCTACAATCAACGACCAGATTTGATTTCTAAAATTTAGAATCAATGGTCAAGATTGACTTCATAAAATTTACAGTCGATGGTCAACCTTAACCCCAAAAATTTAGGGTCAACGGTCAATATTGACTCATTGACTTTAGTTGACCTACCATCAATGATTTTGACTTATGACTTCTATGTATCTCAACAACATTCAAAACATCAAATCAATATTAACAATAATGTGAGATGCTATTGACAACAAATCCAACATTAGCTATAAAAAATGGGCTCAATAGAAAGAAAAACGTGCAACAGGCACACCAAATAAAGAAAAACATGCAACAACCACCCTAAGGAAAGAAGGATATGTAGCAGCCACCAAAGAAGGATCATGCAACATAACCAATAGCTTACAGCACATCCAGTAGGTTACAACAACCGGTAGCAAGTGAATCACAACCAATAATTGTATCAGTAATCACAACAAACAATAGCAACAAGGGCGTGCAGCAATAGCAGCCAAGGTAGCCAACAATAATAGTAAAGGCAACCAACAATACTAGCAAATGCAGGCATAATCAACATCAAGCATAACCAATAAGTGCAGGCACAACTAGTAACTTGTAGTAGCAAGCAGCAAATTTAGGCACAACCAATAAAAGGCAACAAATGCAAGCACCAATAGCAGAGGAGAAAACTTGCCCCAGCAATAGGGCAAGCAGCACTAGCAGCAAAAGGAAAAAAAGGTGCCCAACAGTAAGTCTAACAACTTGCAGCAGCAAAGGAGAAAATGTGCCCTAGCAGCAAGTCTGGCAACTTGTAATTGCAGAGGAGAAAATATGTCCCAATAACAGGTCTGACAACTTGCAGTAACAAAGGAGAAAACATGCCCCAACAACAAGTCTAGCAACTTGCAACAACATAGAAGAAAACGTGCCCTGACAATAAGGCAGGCAACACCAGTAGTAGATGAAGCAACTTGCTAAGGGAATAGGTAAAGCAACCTACCAAGGGAGCAGGTGACGCAACCTACCAAGGTAGCAAGAGAGACAGCACCAACAGTAAGGGAAGACAACCTGCCAAGGCAACAAATGAGGCAACTTGCCAAAGTAGCAGGTGAGGTAGCACCAACAACAAGAAAAGGAACCTGTCAAGGTAAAAGCAAGCAACCTCAGTAATAAAGGAGAAAACCTGCCAAGGTCAAAGGAGGCCAAACTTTAGAGTGATCGGAAAATCAATTCTTCTAGTGATCAAAAGATCAAACCTTTGAGTGATTAGGAGATCAACTCATCAAGTGATTTAGAGATCATTGTAAATGGTTAAGAAGTGATCCTTCCACAAGTGGTTAAAGAGTGATCCTTCTATAACATAACTATATCCCTTGATAATAAGAGTAGATTATGTGATTTAGGAGTGATCTTATCACATTCTAAACGTAGCTCACACATTATGGGTGAACCACATAAAAATTACCATGTTTTCTTGGGTGCTGCGTTTAATTGATATCCATACGGCCACTCTTATGTAAAAAAGAAAGATAAAAATTGGATCATCGACTCTAATAAGTCACAAAGGTTAATCCAGAAAGATTTATACAAGCAAGCATCTCACATTGATTCACCCCCTCCCCCTCTCACATTAAATCACGCTCTCCCCCTTTCAATATGAGACCTAAGAAGCCTCATCAAGTGGTATCAGAGCTAGTTTCCTCTATTGATCCATTTTTGCTTCTTTTGATCTGAAGTTGTTTGTTGCTACTTTAAGTCTTTACATATATTGCTAGTTGATATCATGGATAGCATGAACAATGTTAATAGCAAGGGCATTCCTACATTTGATAGACAGAATTATCAGTTACGAAAAAATAAAATGCTCCCATATCTAATGTCACTTGGTTTAGATGTATTTAAATCTACTGTTAGTGGCTTCATCCTTATTGCTGAAGGTACTGCTATGACGCCTACTAATTAGAAAAATTTGAAGTGTGATGGAAAGGCAAAAAATGCCTTATATGTCTCCTTATCAGACAAAGAATTCACCAAAGTAATGGAGTGCAACACAACCAAACAAGTCTGGGACAAATTGAAGGACATTTATAAAGAGATAATGTTGTGAAAGAAACTAAGCTACAAATTTGGAGTAGAGTTATAGACGTAAAGATGCAAAATGATGAATTTATGGATGCCTTCTTCACAAAAGTCAACAAAATTTTGTGCTTCATTAAAGGCTATAAAGAAGAGATCAACAATGCTACTGTGGTAAGGAAGATACTTAGAACTTTACCAAAAGCTTACAATGCCAAGATTTCCTCTATAGAAGATAGAGATTTAGATAGAATACCCTTAGATGATTTGCATAGCATATTGGTGACTTATGAAATGAAAATAGCCCCAATGAAGAAAGAAAAAAAGTCTAAGACAAAGAAGGAGTTGGCTTTCAAGGCAATAAAGAAATTAAAGATCAAAGACCACGAAGAAGAATCTGATAGTAGCTCTGAAAAAGAAGATGGTGATACTAAACTGGATGAAGTCATGTCACACATCACCAAAAATATAAAGAAATGAAAAAGGAAGTACAAGGGAAAATTACCCTTGAAATGCTTTAACTATAGAGACATAGGGCACTTTGTCGTGGATTGCCCAAAGAGAAAACAAACAAATAGTGATGATGATGATGATGAGTCATGCCTAAGGTAGAGAACAAAGAAATCCAATCATCCTAAAGCTGAAAATTCAAGTGCCAAAGGGAAAAAGCAACTCTTTATATTCAAAAGAAGAAATTTTTTGAACAAGCTGGATAAAGAAGATTCTGAAGAAAAAGTTGATGATAATGCTGCAAAGAATATGCTAGTTGCTAAAGTAGATGATGTTTTAGAATCTTTAAGTGATGAGGAATCAACTGAAGAGGAAAAGGATGAGTTGGTGCAGCAACTTGAGAATGAATTAAGAGCTTGTTTGCATCAAAGCAGCAAGCTAGAAAAAGAGGTAAAACATCTTAAGAAGTTGTATAAAAATTCTACTATTGATGAATCTTATCTCCAGGTGAAAGAAAAGGAGTATGAAGCAAAAGAGGAGTTGATTGTACTTGAGGCAAAGCAAGGTAAGATACATAAAGATCTTCGTGCTAAGGTGATTACATAAAAGCAAGAGGTGCTGATTTTGTAAGCCAAGTTCCACAAGGCTGAGTTCAAATTGAACAAGTATGACAAAAGCTTCATGTAAGCCATAGAAGTGAGAAAAGAGTCATCTTCAACAAATACCATCAAGAAGGATGCTACAAAAAATTGGATGAGTGTCTGAGCAAACAAAGACCTCATTTTATGAGGAAGAAAGGACTTGGCTACATTAAAAAGTCAAATGAAAAGGAAGTAAAGAAAAAGAAAATTATGTTTGTGCCTGAAAGCAAGCACAATGACATTATGAAAATGAGAAACCAACCCAAGCCAAAATAGGTTAGGAAAGATATGGTGAAAACTCTCATTCAAAGGAGACAGGTTGTCAAAGATGAAGAGAAGGTTGCCACAACAATTGCTGAAGATAAGAGACATAAACCTAGTGAAAGAAGAAAATCTAGATTTGAAAGATTTTGCTAGAGCTGTGGTAAGCATAAGCACAAGGCTAATGTGTGCTAGAGCAGTGAGCCTATAATGAAGAGGAATGTGAGGTAAGAGTCTAGTGGGAGACTATATCAAGAAAGGAGATAGTGTCAGGTAAAAAGAAGTCATATGCTATTAAGAAACAGATTAAATTTGTTGGGAAAATTTTGTGGAAGATGCGAAAAGGCTAGACACACTACTGAGGATTACTTGACATTATTGTCCGATCAAAGAGTGCAAAAGAGAACACCTACAAATGCTCCTACATTTGGCCAAACATTGCTACCTTGTCAAAAAGTGCAAAGGAGAACACCTACACATGCTCTTACATTCGGCCAAAGAAGAAAAAGAGGAAGAGAAACAATTATGGGTGTGGAAGTAGCCTTATAAGCTTCTAAGAAAGAAAAATCATGGATCCTGGACAATGGTTGCTCTTCATATATGACAAGAGACTCTAAAATGTTGAAGGAAGTAACAAACTATAATGGAGGGTCAGTCACATTTGGCAATGATGGTGCCTTAAAGATTAAAGGTGTTAGTGCTACTAAAATTAGTATAGAAAAGTTGAAATCGAAGGAAGTGCTTTATATTAATGAGCCAAAAAATAATCTTGTCAGTGTTAGCCAACTATGTGATGATGGACATGAAGTTACTTTAGACAAGGATAGCTATATGGTAAAAAGATTAAGTGATAGTGTTATTCTTACTAAGGGAGAAAGAATAAATGAAAACTTATACCAAGTTTGTAAAAGCAAAATCATATGCTACATAAGTACCAAAGATGAGAATTTGTTGTGGCATAGGAAATTGGGACATCTTGGATAAACAAAGCTGAACAAGTTGTCCAAAAATGAAGTTGTGAAAGATGTACCCAAGTTAAGAAAAGAAAGAGATGTAATTTGTAGCACTTGTCGAAAAGAGAAGATAGTGAATGTTACTCACAAAAATGTGAAGACATAAACAAATAAGTCATTAGAGCTTATTCATTCAGATATATTCACCAAACCTCTATCAAAAGAGATGTTCCAGAAGTTAAGGCTAAATTTATGTGTTCAACTACCCCCTAAAAGCTAAGGTATGCCTTTAACCCCTCTCCCCTTCCCTCTTTTATTATTCTTTGGATTTGTTATCAAAAAGGGAGATATTTTACATAAATCCAAAAGTGTATACACTGATTAAAAGGAGAAGTAGCTTGATAAATAAAGGAGGAGAAATTATCAAGGAGGAGATGCAAAAAAAAAAAAAAAGAGTTAAGTTAAAGGTATAGGTACATGCAAAAAAAGAGATGTATGTTAGGGAGCTATAAATGTCAAAATTTGTTACTTGTACTTAATTGTTAATTTATGGATTTAATGTATTGCCAACAAATCCAAAGGGGAAGATTGTTAAGCTCATCTTTGATGGCTAATGTTGAATTTGTTGTCAACAACATCTTATATAGTTGTTCTTGTTAAGTTGATATTATAAATGTCGTTGAGATGCAGAGAGGTTGTTGGGCAAAACCATTGATGGCAACTCAACCCTAAAGTCAATAAGTCAATGTTGACCATTAACCCTAAATTTTAAAGGTCAAGGTTGACTATTGACCCTTAACCATTGATCCTAAATTTTAGGAAGTCAATGTTGATCATTGATCCTAAATTTTAGAAATCAAATCTAGCCGTTAATTGTAAGGCAAACCTTGGGAATCAATGCTGACCGTTGATGAATATGCAACTCTAATCTTTAAGGCTTTATAAATATGTTTATGCATCTTGCAAGACTGATGTGTGGGCTGCAAAAAAATTAAAGGAATGGCATGTGTGCTACAGAAAATTGAGAGAGAATGTAAAAAGAGAGTGACCAACCAAAAAGGAAGCGGCCACTAAAGAGAGAATGACCAATAAAGGTAAAAAAGGTAGCCATCAAGGAGAAGTGCAGCCAGCCAAGAGAGTTGCAGCACCAAGGAGAAGTGCAGCAACCACCAAAGAAAGATGCAGCCATACCAACTGAAGGAGGAGTTGTAACAACCGACAGCCACACCAAAGGAAGAAAAAGGCAACAGCCAACCAAACCAATCAAGGAAGAAGTTACAGTAGCCACACCGAAAAGTGCAAAACGTGTAATAGCCACACCAAGTAGAGAAAAATATGCAGCAGTCACCCCAAGGAGAGAAAAACATGCAACAGCCACCTCAAGGAAAGAAGGATGTGCAGTAGCCACCAAAGAGGGATCTTGTAGCCTAACCTATGTATAGCACATCTAATAGCTTGCAGCAACTGGCAACAAGTGAATCACAACTAGCAATTGCAGTAGCAATCACAACCAACAATAACAACAAGGGTAGCCAGCAATACTAGCAAGTGCAAGCACGACCAGTAGCAAGCACAACTACCAAGTGCAGCAACTTGCAGTAATATAGGAGAAAACGTGCGTCAATAGCAAGTCCAGCAGCTTACAATAGCAAAGGAAAAAACATTTCCTAACAACAAGTCCAACAGCTTGTAGCAGCAAAGGAGAAAACATTCCCTAGTAGCAAGGCAAGCAGCACCAGTAATAGGTTAAGCAACTTGTCAAAGCAACAAGTGAAGCAACCTACCAAGGCAATAGAAGAGGCAACACTAGCTGCAAAGGAAAAGAACCTTCCAAGGTAGCATATAAGACAACCTGCCAAGACAATAGGTAAGGTAGCACCAGCAATAAGAAAAGGAACTACCAAGGCAAAAGCAGGTAGCCCGAGCAACAAAAGAGAAAACCTGTCAAGGCTAAAAGAGGCAACACCAACAGTAGAGAGAAAGAACCTACAGTAAAGATAACCTGCAAAGAAGAGACTGAAAAAGCTTGAGTAAAGACTAGTAGTAAGAAATGAGAAGATCCATTTTTTGCAACAACAGCTTGTACACATTAAGTGATCCTTCTTAGGAAAGTGTTAGTTTCTAACCTTTTGATAAACTTGTTAAAAAAGGTTGGGAGACCTTTAGAGTGATCGGAAGATTAGTCCTTTAAGTGATTAGGAGATCAACTCATCTAGTGATTGGGAGATATAACCTTCGAGTGATTGGGAGATCATTATAAGTGGTTAAGGAGTGATCCTTCCACAACATAACTGTATCCCTTGATAACAAGAGTGGATTGTGTGATTTAAGAGTGATCCTATCACACCATGGACGTAGCTCACACATGTGGGTGAACCATGTAAAAATTATCGTGTGTTCTTAGGTGTTTATATCTGATTGGTATCTATATCGTCGCTCTTACATAAATAACAAAGATAAAAATTGGATCATCAACTCTAACAAGTCACTGAGGTTAATCTAGAAAGATTTATAAAAGTAAGCATCTTACATTAATTCACCCCCTCCCCCTTTCAATATGAGATCTAAAAAGTTCCTCATTAAAGAAAGCTATGAAACACAAAAAAAGAGAGGGTAGAGAGTAATAGTGAGAAAAGGAGAGAACAATAGAAAGCTTGATTAAAGACCAACAGTAGGGAATAAGAGAACGACAGTAAGGAGAGAATAGTAGAAAGAAAAGAGAAGATCAGTTTTCTGCCATAGCAGCCTGTGCACATAGAGAGATCTTTCTCAAAGGAGTTTTTGTCATAATCTTTTTATATACTTGAAAAAATATGGGAAACCCTCGAGGTGATCAGGTAATCATTTTAAGTGGTTAAAGAGTAATTCTTCCATAGTGATTAAGGAGAGATCCTTCCACTACATCAACTATATCCCTTGATAGCCAGAGTGGAAGGTGTGATCTAGGAGAGATCTTATCACATCATGAATGTAGCTCACACATTGTGGGTAAACCACATAAAACTTTTGTGTGTTCTCGAGTACTTGTACTTATTTGATATCCATATGGTCATTCTCATATAAAGAAGTAAGATAAAAATAGATTATAGACTTTAACAAATCACAAAGGTTTAATCGAAACAAATTTGCAAAAAGTAAACATTTTGCACTAATATACCCCTTCTCCCTCATAGTGTGAGACCCAAAAAAACTCCTTATCAGATTCTCGTTTTACATGATTATAGTCTCTATATAGGCATATAAACATCACAATCGTATAAGAAAAATGTGTTTATTAACATTAAAAAAACCTTAATTATAATAGATCCCTTTAATTAAGAAATACAAATTTAGGAATCTTTAAAAGACTAATGGGTGTAAAATTCAAAGTAAAAATCTTAATTAATATATCAAGATTCAACTAAACTTACAAACTTAAAAAAATTCAAGAAATTAAACCTTTTTACCTGTATATTTGACATTAATTTAAAATCTAGTAATTCAAAATAAAAATAGGTTCTTTAATACAACTAAACATGTAGATCGAGTCTTTTCTTAATTTGTTCATAAAGTATTTATATTATAGGTTCCAAACTTTATTCTTCAAATTCTAAATTTTGTCTATCATCCTACGTATAAAGATAAGCAATCTTTTGGCTGATAAGGTTTCATGTCAAGTTGGTTTGTTAGTTTTTGTTGAAATTGGATGGGATTGATGCAGGTTTTTAGCAATAGATCTGAAAACTTCTAATCCTATTATACATGCGTTCCCTCTTATGGCGAATGAGCAATGATTAATTTGTAAGATTTCAATGGTGAATGCTTGCGAGAGATGTCAATCACAACGGAAAAATCTAGAGAATGCTTTGTATGGTTGTGTTCATGCTAATTGCGTTCGGGAATATTATTTTTCGTAGCTTGGCTTTTGATTTTCGTCCTGGTTCAACTTTCAAAAATAGGATCAGGGCTGGAAGCTATGAGCAAACATAGGTTATTATTTGGGGTTGTTCATTTCAGAGAGTGTCTATTACAACTGTCGTGCAATTGTGGAACTAGAAAAAGAAGATCTTATTCTCTAATAAATAGTAAATTGTCAAGGAAGTAGTGCAGGACATCAAGTGATGAGCTATTGAAATTTACGATGTCTATGAGGAAGAGATAGAGCTTGGCAAGGAAATCATTGAGACACGGTTCATCACTGGACCCCATGTCGATATCTTGCCAGGTGCCTTATGATAGCTTATTGAGAATCGACATCGATGGATATGCCAAAGGGTCACCAAGTACGTCAGAGTTTTGGCGGGTTGGCGATGTTAAATTAATTAACATGAGTGGCCCATGTTATTTAAAGTATAACTTAAAATAAAAGGCCTAATATGATGGTCGGTTAGGCATAACGGTAATTTGGGTTATCGGGTTTAAAATTCCTCCACTCTCCCTATTAAGAATAACCGTTACATGAAAGAGGAGTATCTTTCCATTTAAGATAATTATTACAGAAAGGGAGGATCTTTCTATTTAAGGTAATGGTTACAGGAAAAGAATAATATGTATATATATATATATATATATACACACTATTATAGACCTTTCCTGAGATCTCAACCATCAGAGAGAAAACGTAAAGAAAAAAAAGGGAAGAGTATGAGAAAAGAGGGAAGTTTTTAGGAACGAAATGAGAAGAGAATTCTCATCTCTACTACGGGACATTAGCATAATGGACAACAGTATATTGATTTCATTACAGTTTTATTACTAGTATTCGCATAAAGAAAGATCCTACATTATAGAAATAAGAATTTCATAAAACGAAATTCTAGAAAAGCCCAACAATTGGTATCAGAGCCTGGTTAGCAAATTCTACAATTTGTTTTACTTTATTTGTTTGCGTATGGTTGTTTTCTTTTATGTTTTGCACCAAAACGGAAAAAGGTGTGCAATTATTTTTCTCTCTTTTATTATTTGTTGCGTTTAACGGATAACGAAACAGTCAGCGTTGAAAGGAGAAAAGAAGGCCATGCTTCCAGCTACAACCGCCGAACCCGAATGGATCTGGGTACGGATCGATAAAGGCTGTGTTTCGTTGTCGGTCGGAGACCCGAATCGATCTGGGTTCTCTCTTTCGGCTAACCGAAGACACAGATCGATCCGGCTTGGTGGGTACGGCAGAACGGGGAAGAGTGTTCTTCCGGGTGACGCCAGGATCCAGGTCGGTCGGATAGGTGTGGCGGAACGGTGTCCCGGGGAATCGCAATTCCGGGTGTCGCTGCGGACCCAGATCGCTTTGGTTCGTCTCCACGTTCGTCCGTCAGAGGTAACGTCGAGGAGAATCAACGCACGAGGGTTGGTTGCCGAAGGAGACCACTTCAAATGACCGGATCAGGCGTGGATCTGGACTGCGACGCCAGGCTTGCCCATGAAGGATGTGTGCCAGTCGCTGGACTCTGCACCGATGGTCGAGCAGGGGCAACGGCCAAAGGCAGCAGAACGGTGGTGCTGCCACTATGGGTCGCTCGGCTGGAGGTAGTAGTACGGTGGTGCTACCTGTGTCTCTCTACCAGAGGCATGCTAAGGGCGTTGCCCGCAGCATGATGGTGCTATCGTCGTGAGTCCCTGGTCAGAGGCAGCACGTGGTTTGAGTTGCCTACAGTATGGTGTTGGTACGGGTCCTCGATCAGTGGTGGAAAAGAAATTTTCAAATAGATATCACCGTGTAAAGTGGATCGGTTACTGGAACAGTACACCAACGCAGACAATGTCGATTTCCACATAAAGGATAATTTAATCTTCGTAATTGAAGATTATTGAATTCAAGTCAATATGAGTCAAATATTAAAAGCTTGTTAGTCACTAAAATAGTCTGGCTTGAAAGGATTTGAATAGTTGATTGTGAATTTTTTGATTGTTCATTTTTTGGATGTTAATAAAATGTTTTGAAATGAACAATTGTGGTTATTAATTATGAAGTTAGGAGATCATCCAAAGATGGATCATTGCTTGTAATTAATGACACTAAAAGGGATTAATTGATATACTGGGTAAACATGATTATATATCCAAAGATGACATTCATGTTAACTCTAGTATGATTAATTAACCTATTAAAGTATATTTAAATTAGCATCATTATTGATTAGAGTTATGTATTTGAGGATCACCCAAAGGTAAACTTAAATACATGATTAAAGTTTGTAATGTATCTGAATCCATTAGAGTTTACTCAAAGCATTAACGTATAAATTTGGATTATGTTTGCAGTTTTCAGTAATGTATTCACCTTAGGCAATTCAATGATCAAATTCAATGGGCTGAACTATGCAGAATGGTCTAAACATATTCAGTTTCATTTAGGTGTTTTGGACTTGGACTTAGCAGTCATTTCAGATGAAAAGCCTGCAGCCATTATAAGGACTAGTACAGAATTTGATAAATCTTTTTATGAGGCTTGGGTACGGTCC
This sequence comes from Ceriops decandra, assembly GCA_020615895.1. Classification (NCBI taxonomy): domain Eukaryota; kingdom Viridiplantae; phylum Streptophyta; class Magnoliopsida; order Malpighiales; family Rhizophoraceae; genus Ceriops; species Ceriops decandra. The sequence goes on from JAHLGO010021109.1 coordinate 4,820,198, forward strand.
AATAGGCTGAGTTTGAATTTGATGTGGATGACAATAGCTGAAAATGTAAAGCCATCGATGCCTAAGACGGAAAATGCGAGGGAATTTATGATGAGAATTAAGGAATACTCTCAATCAGATATAGCTGATAAATCCATCGTAGGAACCCTAATGAGTGAGCTGACAACTAAGAAATTTGATTGGTCATAGCCTATTCATGATCATGTGACTAATATGGCTAATCTAACAGTAAGGTTGAAAATAATGGACATGGATATAAGTGATTCATTTTTGGTTCAATTCATCATTAACTCACTGCCTCCTGAATTTGGCCAGTTCCAAGTGAATTATAACACTATTAAAGAGAAATGGAACTTTCAGGAAATTAAGGTCATGTTAGTTCAGGAGGAAGGGAGATTAAAGAAGATGAAGGATCACTCCATTCACCTCATCGTTCATAATGATACTAGTGGTAGCAAGTCTAAACCACATAAAAAAAGTAAGAAGAAGGACAAAGCCTCTATAAAAGTCACTGGAGGTCAGATCTAAAATGATTAGAAATGCTTCTTCTACGAAAAGATGGGTCACTTCAAGAAAGTGCCCAATAATACTTGGTGGTTAGACTCTAGAGCTACTATTCATATGTCACATATTATGTAGGGATTCCTTTCAATCCAGCCCATAACAAGGACTGAGAAGTTCCTCTATATGGGAAACATAATGAAGGCACGAATAGAAAGAATTAGGACGTACAGATTGATCTTGCACACTAAGTGTCATCTGGATCTAAAAAAGTGTCTCTATGTTCCCGAATGTGCTAGAAATTTAGTTTCTGTTGCAAAGTTGGATGAAGTGGGATTTAACCTCAAGATTGGAAACGATGCATTTTCGTTGTATAGACATTCGTACTATTATGGATCTGGTACTTAGATTGATGATTTGTATCGTTTTAATCTTGATGCAATGTATGCCGATTCCATATTTCTTGTTGAGCATAATATAGGTAATAAACGTAATGTGTATGATGAAAGTTCTGCTTTCTTATGGCATCAAAGATTGGGTCATATATCCAAAGAAAGGATATTGAGGTTGGTGAAAGGTGATGTCCTGCCTCAATTAGATTTTACTGATTGGGATGTATGTGTTGATTGTACAAAAGGGAAACAAACGAAACATACATCAAAGAACCTAGCCATGAAAAGCAATGAGCCTTTAGAATTGATACACACTGATATTTGTGACCCATTTGATATCCCAACATGGGGTGGTGAGAAATATTTCATCACCTTTATAGATGACTACTCACGGTATTGTTACTTGTATCTACTGCATGAAAAGTTCCAGTCAGTAAACATCCTAGAGGTGTTTATTAATGAAGTGGAAAGGCAGTTAGATAGAAAAGTAAAAGTGATTAAGTCAGATAGGGGTGGTGAATATTATGGAAAATTCAATGAAAGTGGACAATGTCTTGGTCCATTTGCAAAACTCCTTGAAAGTCAAGGCATATGTGCACGGTATACAATGTCTGGTACACCACAACAAAATGGTGTAGTGGAAAGGCGAAATTGCACACTTATAGATATGGTTAGGAGCATATTGAATTACAGTACTATGCCCTTATCCTTGTGGATGCATGCATTAAGAACTGCTGCATATCTGCTAAATAGGGTTCCTAGTAAGGCTGTCCCTAAAACTCCTTACGAGTTATGGACAGGAAGAAAACCCAGTTTGAGACACCTTCATGTTTGGGATTGTCCAGCAGAAGTAAGGATATACAATCCACATGAAGGAAAACTTGATGCGAGAACCATTAGTGGTTACTTCATTGGCTATCCTGAAAAGTCCAGAGGGTATAGGTTCTATTGCCCTAACTATAGTACTCGAATAATTGAGTCTGGTAATGCTCGGTTCATTGAAAATGGCCAGTTCAGTGGAAGTGGGGAATCACAAAAGGTGGATATTAAAGAATTACAAAATGAAAGATCTATAGTGAGTACTCCTACTCACGTCAGTATCCCCACACCCAGTGTTTCTACTCAAATTGTTATTCCTCATGTTGCATCACAGTCACGTGACTTGCAAGGACAACAAATTGATACTCGAAACATGCAAAGTGAACACATAAGAGATGAACCAAGTGACAATGTTCAATTTACAAATGAACAAGTGATATCACTATAAATGGCATTACGAAGGTCTACAAGACAGAAAAGGCCAGCTATTTCGAATGATTATGTGGTTTACTCACTTGAGCATGAATCAGAATTGAGCATTGATAAAGATCCAATCTCATTTAAACAAGCCATGGAATGTAATGATTTTGAAAGGTGGTTCAATGCCATGAAGGAAGAGATGAAATCGATGGATGTAAACCAAGTCTAGGAACTAGTAGAGTTACCTGAATGATCAAAATGAGTTGACTGTAAGTGGGTCTTCAAGACCAAGCGAAACTCAAAAGGTAACATCAAAAGGTATAAGGTCAGAATTATTGCCAAAGGTTTCACTCAAAGGGATTATGTTGACTATAAGGAGACTTTCTCTCCATTTTCTAAGAAAGACTCCTTAAGAATTATTATGACTTTGGTGGCTCATAATGATCTAGAGCTCCACCAAATAGATGTAAAGACTGCCTTTCTAAATGGTGACTTGGAAGAGGAAGTGTATATGGACCAACCTACAGGTTTTACCACCACTAGGCAAGAAAATTTGGTGTGTAAATTATGGAAATCAATATAGGGACTGAAACAAGCCTCCCGACAATGGTATATTAAGTTCAATAATAACATTACGTCATACGGTTTTGTAGAGAACACTGTTGATCGGTGTATCTATATGAAGGTCAGTGGGACCAAGTTCATTATATTAGTCCTATATGTCGATGACATTCTTTTGACTGCTAATGACATAGGTTTGTTACATAATGTAAAGAAATTTCTCTCTGAAACTTTTGAAATGAAAGATATGAATGAGGCATCCTATGTGATAGGAATAGAAATATTTTGTGATAGATCATAAGGATTGTTAGGATTGTCTCAGAAAGGTTATATCGATAAAATATTAGAGAGATTTAGAATGGAAAATTGCTCAACAGGAATAGTTTCAATTCAAAAAGGGGACAAGTTCAGTGAATTGCAATGTCCAAAGAATGATTTGGAACAGAAAGCGATGGAATCAATTCCCTATGCATCACTAGTTGGAAGCCTGATGTATGTGCAAACATGTACTTGGTCAGACATCAGTTTTGCAGTTGAAATGTTAGGTCGATATCAAAGTAATCCTGGAATAGATCATTAGAAAGCCGGAAAGAAAGTACTTAGGTACTTACAATGCACCAAAGATTACATGCTTACTTATAAAAGATCAAGTCATCTTGAATTAGTAGGCTATTCGGATTCAGATTATAATGGATGTATAAACTTAAGGAAATCTACATTTGGTTATATGTTTCTGCTGAATATAAAAGCAGTTTCATGGAAAAGTGAGAAGCAATTTGTTATTACTACTTCCATGATAGAGGCTGAATTTGTAGCATGCTTTGAGACTACTATTCATGCATTATGGTTGAGGAGTTTTATCTTAAGGCTTGGTTTGGTCAATAGTATAGAAAAGTCGTTAAGAATTTACTGTAATAATTCTGGAGCAGTTTCCTTTCTAAGAATGATAGGTATTCTAAAGGTGCGAAACATATGGATTTGAAATACCTATCTGTTAAAAAAGAAGTGCAAAACCAAAGAGTGTCCACTAAGCATATTGGCACTAAGTTGATGATAGCAGACCCGTTAACTAAAGGTTTGCCACCGAAAACATTTACTGGACACGTTGATCGGATAGGCATTATGAACAGGTCCTCATACGCTTGAAAGCCAATATTTAGGATACTCATATCATTGTGACACTCGTGAATTCAATTAAAGTTATGGTTTTGCTTGTCCTTTGTTATCTCTATTTAGATGTATACAATTATAGTTTGTAAGATAACTAATAGCATATATGAGAATGACAATTTAAAGTTTCAATGTTCCTTAGTAAGATTATTATGAATTATAATGATTATATGATACATGGAAGGAATCATGTCGCTCCAAGATGTGTGACCGCCATGATCCAATCATTTTAATTCAATCAAGTATTATGATTTGATGATCTTTAAGAATTGTGCGCACTTAATTATTATTGATTCATCAAATCATAACATGGGTCAAGTGGGAGATTGTTAAATTAATTAATATGAGTGGCCCATGTTATTTAAAGTATAACCCAAAATAAAAGGCTTAATATGATGGTAGGTTAGGTATAACGGTAATTTGGGTCATCGGGTTTAAAATCCCTCCACTCTCCCTATTAAGAATAACCATTATAGTAAAGAGGAGTATCTTCCCATTTAAGATAATTATTACAGAAAGGGAGAATCTTTCTATTTAAGATAATGGTTGCAAGAAAGAAATAATGTGTATATATATACTATTACGGACCTTTTCTAATATTTCAACCATCATAAAGAAAACGTAAAGAAAAGAAAGGAAAAAGTAAGAGAAAAAAGAGAAGTTTTTAGAAACGAAATGAAAAGAAGATTCTTATTTGGATATTAGTATAATGGACAACGGTATGTTGATTTTATTATAATTTTATTACTAATATTCGCATAAAAAAAATTTATATTATAAAAATAAAAATTTTATAAAGCAAAATCTAGAAAAGTTCAACGGTGAAGTATAATAGTGGGCGTTAGCTGCTTGGATTCCAAGGCTTTTGTGGTGTTTCATTTGCGGTTAGTGCGGGATTACGGGCTCACTATATTGCTTTGCGAATTGCTTGGGGAAAGAAGCTTTGGCAAAATCCTGGTTGAGTCTTAAGTCTAATGTTGCATCAGAGAAAATTACGAAGACTGAATGGGAGCATGACCTTGATGGACATCTCTTTAAATTAATGTTTGCATCATTTAAAACGACATTGAGATTGTTGGCTGCAGCGTTGGCAAACAGAAGAAAATTATTGTTATTGCGTTGACTTCCTTGGATATTTCCACTGAAGCATCGCTGGCTATTTTGCTTGCAAGACCCCCCTCCGCCGGGTTTGGCTGACCTTCTGGATAGGAACTTGGTTGGTGTGGTCCCTACCTATGGGTGGCTAGCCTTATGGCTTTGTGTTTTCTTCTTTATGTTTCGGTTTCTTTTTTATTTCTTGTATTTCTGCATTTAAAAAAAATAAAAAAGAGGAGTAAAAGAGCTACAAATGAGTAATTATAAATAATAATAATAATATTATTATTACATGATATTTTTGTAACTGCAATTAATTTGTGAAAATTTTTCGTAAAATATTTGAGAGAGAGAGAGAGAAAGAGAGAGAGAAAGAGTGAGAAGACAACAAAAATCACGAGAAATTAGAATAATATCGTTGTATTTGTATTTTTCGTACATGCCCAATTTCAAGTGAGGTCGAACAAAGCATCCAAATGGGCAAATGGCGACTCGCGACTGGCCGGCAGCCGCATCAGGCGAGCGTAGATTTACAGGAACAATAAATTAGGCCACAAGAAAAGCTCTAGAATAATTTGCGTTAAAGAGCTTTCGTAAAGAGACCGGAAGTGGGATCCACGTCAGGCGCCACCACACCCCCATCAGATTCTCGTTGGCTTGTCTAACCCACCCCCACATATGCTTTGGCTCCCCCTCCCTCCCCCACCAACCCAAAAAAAAAAACAAAAAAGAAAAAGATGAATAAAACTGGAAATTGCTACGCGGTTTCTGACTTGCTCTTTTTCTCTTTCTTTTAATGAAATCGGAATTTCGTCCACTTTCGCACTCTGGATTGATTGGCTGATCGATTGATTGCTTGGTGAATATTTTGAAATCTTGGATATTTATTTTTGTTATCATTTTCAAATATATATATTTGAATGCACTATGTGTCTGAAAAAAAAGGGCAAAATATTATTGCTAATTACGCAAGTATTCATTTGGTCAACGATACACAGTCCATCCGTCCGTCCGTAGGTCAGGCAATTTTGAGCTCTTGGGCTCTTCTGATTATATATCTTTGTGGGGGACGTAATAACAGCATCTTACTAACTTATCAGCAAAAAATTTCCAACCGTCTGGCATGGCGCATCCGGGGGGGAGGGGGGGGGGGGCGCGGGGGGAGAATTTGGCAACGGAGAGGCAGAGCATTGAGGGGTAGAAACGGGTGGAACGTGTTCCAAGGCAGCAGAGGGTTCAAACTCAAAAAAAGCTGAGGTAAAAGCTCCCTATATTTGTCCCATCAACATTTTTTTTTTTTTAAGAAAAGAAAAGGAAGAGAGAGAGAAAATAAACAAAGAAAAAAAAAGTGAAAAAAGTAAAAGGGTGTTTAGGCTGGAACGGAACGAGGCTTGCTTAGAAGAGCCGAAGAAGTTTGTTTTGCAAAGCCAAAAGGAAAAGAAGAAGAGGAGGAGGAGGAAGAGGAAGAGGAAGGGCGGAGGGTTGATGTGTGATGGAGAGCTATTTGAACGAGAATTTCGGGGGCGTTAAGGCAAAGAACTCATCGGAGGAGGCGTTGCAGAGATGGAGGAAGCTCTGTGGGTTCGTCAAGAATCCCAAGCGCAGGTTCCGTTTCACTGCCAATCTCCCCAAACGCTCTGAGGCTCAGGCTCTTCGTCGCTCTAACTTGGTCAGTCTCCCAACTCTCTCTCTCTCTCTCTCTCTCTCTCTCTCTCTCTTTTCCGATTCCGGTTGCTTATTATTTGGTCAAACCGCCATTTGCTTCAGCTCTCGCGAGTAGCCCTGCATCTAGCATGCAGGCTTTAACTTCTGAACTGACATTTAACCCCCCAAATGGAACGGTGCCCTCTGTGTTTTATTATTATCATTATTATTATTATAGTTGTTATTTTGGATCTCTTCATCGGCCAGCTTGCAACTGTTCATTTTATGGCTGTGGCACGGTCTTGCTACTTTACTTATCAAGACTACTCTGTAAATCCAGTTGCCTCATTGCCAGACCTGGATCTTAATAGTCATCCGCAAAACGTACGATTAGTCATGCCAGATATTCGGATTAGATCCGCTGCTTATGCAAGACCGAAAATCTTTCTTTGGAGGGTTTTTTAACAAATGGGTTATCACTCGGACGGTTCTAGCGGGGCTTGTAAACATCGCTGCTGTCTTTGGAGGAAGACTTCATTTTTAATTCTTAATCTAAACTCTGCTAATTTCATGCTCCATTAAATCTTGCAAACCTTTAAATTTTTTCTGGCATGGCCTTGGAAATTTGATCACCACAAGTTGTAGATGCAGATTGAGATAATCAATTGGAAGTACCCAATTTTTTAACAGAAAATTGGGCTCTTAAGGCTTGTTCAAAAAACTTGACATTTCAGGTTCTAACATGAACTTTTGCTTTCCTTAGGTTTTTTTTTTATTATTGTTATTTTCTTTCTCTTTCACCATTGCAGGAAAACCTTAGACTTGCACTTTTGGTTACAAAAGCTGCACTTACGTTTATCCATGGTAGGAATCTCCCGTTATCTCCGTTATCTTAATTCACAAAGTCCTGGGGGTTATTCTGAGGTTTATCTTTTAATTTCCACTCTTACCCTGCACTCCTGCAGGTCCAAAATTATCTAGTGACTACACTGTACCTGAGGAGGTCAAGGCAGCTGGTTTTGAAATCTGTGCTGATGAATTGGGATCCATTGTTGAAGGACATGATCCAAGGAAACTGGAAATTCATGGTGGGATTGAGGGCATTGCTAACAAGTTGTTCACTTCATTCACAGATGGTATCCCTACTTCCGAGGATTTAGTAAATAAAAGACAAGAAATCTATGGAATTAATAAGTTTACTGAGTGCCCGCCTCAGGGTTTCTGGGTTTATGTATGGGAAGCCCTGCAAGATACAACCCTGATGATACTTGGTATTTGTGCCTTTGTATCTCTTGTTGTTGGTGTCATTATGGAAGGATGGCCAAAAGGTGCCCAAGATGGACTTGGAATTGTTGCAAGCATTCTGCTTGTTGTGTTTGTCACTGCTACAAGTGATTATAAGCAATCTGTGCAGTTCAGAGATTTGGACAAGGAGAAGAAAAAGATAACAGTACAGGCTACTAGGGATGGGCTGAGGCAAAAGATCTCTATATATGATTTGCTTCCAGGGGACATTGTGCATCTGTGCATTGGAGACCAGGTCCCAGCTGATGGCCTTTTTATTTCAGGCTTCTCTGTGTTGATAAATGCATCTAGTTTAACTGGGGAGAGTGAACCAGTTAATGTGAATGCTGCAAACCCTTTTCTACTTTCTGGAACAAAAGTTCAGGATGGATCATGCAAAATGCTTGTGACTACAGTTGGAATGAGAACTCAATGGGGAAAACTGATGGCTACACTTAGTGAAGGGGGAGATGATGAGACCCCATTGCAGGTCAAACTGAATGGAGTTGCTACCATCATTGGAAAAATTGGCCTATTATTTGCTGTGGTGACATTTGCTGTCCTGGTGCAAGGATTATTTAACCGTAAGCTCCAGGAGGGAACCCACTGGATCTGGTCTGGAGATGATGCTATGGCACTGTTGGAATATTTTGCTGTTGCTGTCACAATTGTTGTAGTCGCTGTTCCTGAGGGACTGCCTTTAGCTGTGACATTGAGTCTTGCTTTTGCTATGAAGAAAATGATGAAAGATATGGCACTGGTACGCCATCTGGCTGCTTGTGAGACAATGGGGTCTTCCACAACCATCTGTAGTGACAAAACAGGAACATTAACAACTAACCACATGACTGTTGTAAAAACTTGCATCTGTGGTTATGTCAAGGAAGTGAGCACCTCTAAGAGTAACTTTGGCTCTATTATTTCTGATTCTGCTACAAGTATTCTACTTGAATCATTATTCAATAACACTGGGGGCGAAGTGGTTATTAACAAGGACAACAAGACTGATATACTTGGGACTCCCACTGAAGCTGCTCTTCTAGAATTTGGGCTGTTGCTTGGTGGAAATTTCCAAGAGGAACGAAAAAAGTCAAAAATTGTCAAAGTTGAACCATTCAACTCTACAAAAAAGCGAATGTCTGTAGTTCTAGAGCTTCCTGATGGAGGTTTGCGAGGACATTGTAAGGGGGCTTCTGAAATTATTCTAGGTGCTTGTGACAAGTTTCTAAACTCGGAAGGTCAGGTTGTTCCCCTTGATGGGGCCTCCACCAGTCACTTAAAGCACACCATTGAACAATTTGCTAGTGAAGCACTTCGAACTCTTTGCCTTGCCTACCTGGACATTGGAGCCAATTTCTCAGCTGATAGCTCTATACCCGTCAAAGGATATACATGTATAGGTATTCTAGGAATCAAAGATCCAGTTCGCCCTGGTGTCAAGGAGTCTGTTGCAATCTGTAGGTCAGCTGGTATTGCTGTTAGAATGGTCACTGGAGACAATATAACCACTGCAAAGGCTATTGCCAGAGAATGTGGAATACTGACTGATAAGGGCATAGCTATTGAAGGACCAGATTTCCGGGAGAAGAGTGAAGAAGAGATGTGTGAACTTATTCCCAGAATTCAGGTCATCAATTTTTTAAGTTTTCTTTTGGAGGCATTTGTTTTAATTTCTTTATAAAATTTTCCTTATGTTTACGAGAGCTAACCATGCACAAAATTTGCATGGCATGCCAATTTATGGTACTAAACCCGGATTAGTCATTGAAGTGATTTCACTGAAAAGTACCATATATTTGTTATCATCAGTGATTTGGGTAAAACTGTAGATCCTGACACATGTTTCTTTCCAACATCAGAAGTATTTAAAATTGAGTGCCATTTGTTTTGTGGAATTGCCGCAAATGCACCAATGTATCTCTTCTAGATGTTGGGAATCTCATTTGCTAACAATAACTGATGCTTCTTAAATTTGCAGGTCATGGCTCGATCTTCACCCATAGATAAGCACACCCTTGTGAAACACCTACGCACCACGTTTAGTGAAGTTGTTGCAGTGACTGGAGATGGTACAAATGATGCTCCAGCACTTCATGAAGCAGATATTGGACTTGCAATGGGAATTTCTGGAACTGAGGTTGGTCACCCTTCAATCTCTCTGCACTGGAGCCTGGCCTCCTTTATTGTTTTATTCGTTTTATGTTTTATGGTTAAAATTGTAAAGGGAATTCCATGTTTTGACTATTTGATTGCATACACAATTTTTAATCGATATGGGGTTAGTTACCATCATGCCACACAAATTGAGCACTACCACATATTAATTTGAATCCATGGGACACTACATGAATCGTATGATGCTCAATTACTCTTTTCCCAATATTTGCTTATGTAAAAGCATACAGAACATTAATAGTAAATTGACACTCTGAAGTTTGTCTCAAATTGAGCATATTAAGGATATGTTTCTTGATTTTCAGGTAGCCAAAGAGAGTGCTGATGTCATAATTCTGGATGATAATTTCTCCACAATTGTCACAGTAGCAAAATGGGGACGTTCAGTTTATATAAACATTCAAAAATTTGTTCAGTTTCAGCTTACAGTCAATGTGGTAGCCCTGCTTGTCAACTTTTCTTCTGCCTGTTTGACAGGTATGTGGAACCTGATCTTATTTATTATGCTGTCAGTTTATCCTATCTAGGTAAGGTACAAATTTTTGCTTCTCATTTCTTTTTGGGTTTGATGTTCTCCCAGGGAGTGCTCCCTTAACTGCTGTTCAACTTCTATGGGTCAACATGATCATGGACACCCTGGGAGCACTGGCATTAGCCACAGAGCCACCAAATGATGACTTGATGAAAAGATCACCAGTTGGTAGGAAAGGGAACTTCATCAGTAACGTAATGTGGAGAAATATTTTGGGGCAGTCTTTCTATCAGTTCGTGATAATATGGTACCTACAGACAAGAGGGAAAGCAGCTTTTCATCTTGAGGGGCCAGATTCTGATTTGATTTTGAATACACTCATCTTTAATTCCTTTGTCTTTTGTCAGGTAATATCCTTTTATAAGTTGTTCTTTTACAACATGGTATAAATTTAGGTTGTGTTTTAGAGAAGGTTGGTAGCCTGATGTCATTTGTTTTTCTTCAGGTTTTTAATGAGATCAGCTCCAGAGATATGGAAAAGATAAATGTCTTCAAAGGCATACTGAAGAACTACGTGTTTGTGGCTGTCCTATCTTGCACTGTCCTCTGCCAGATTATAATTGTTGAATTCCTGGGTACCTTTGCAAACACTGCTCCTCTCAGTTGGCAACAGTGGTTGGTTAGTGTTCTCCTTGGGTTCCTTGGCATGCCAATTGCGGCTGTATTAAAGATGATCTCGGTATGATCAGACCAAAACCTGGGTACCTTTGCAAACATTGCTCCTCTCAGTTGGCAACAGTGGTTGGTTAGTGTTCTCCTTGGGTTCCTTGGCATGCCAATTGCGGCTGTATTAAAGATGATCTCGGTATGATCAGACCAAAACCTAAGAACGTGTAATAGTGACTTCCATAGTCATCTCTCACCGGTGAGTGCAATTCCATGCCATGCCCACCTCCCCAGGTTCCTTTTAATTTTTTGATATTCGTTTTTTTTTTTTTTCCTGTTCCCACTGCAGTATTAGGACAAGTGGATCTTAAGAAATTCTTCTCACATGGTAGAATTTGGAGATTACTAGTAAACTAAAAAACAAATAATGGCTCCAAAATTTTCACAGAAGATCATGGTTTGACACCCAAATCTAATATACAAAGGTTGTCAACATACTGAATCTGTAAGGTGTATATTAAACCAAACCTTTTAATTTGGTGGCAGACTTTCTCTTGTTTGTTCATATTTTTAACCTGTTAAGTTAGTCAAGTTAGAATTGTGTGGATTCATGCGGTGGGAATTTTCTGGCTATCATTCTGATTTATCAGTTGAACTGTTTAACTTGGAGGTTAAAACATGAAATTGATGCTATTACAGTATTACTGGCTATGTTTTACCATCACATTTATTTATTTATTAATCAAGGTTTGAGCCGGCCATCTTAAATTGCTTCCTCTTGGTAAAACTTGGTTAAAATGCCCATTTTGCTGTCTCCAGGATCAAGTACTCAAGAGGCTTTTTTTTATTTTTAAATCTATATAGTCAACTCGTTGACTTGCTTCTTAATTCGCCTGCCAGGAGGAGGTGAGTGTGAGCAGTAGAAACCGAATAAAGGCAAGTTCTTCAATTCTTGATCGATAAATCGTTCATTTTTCACCCATTGCACTTGAAAGAGTGCATTCCTTCTCCAAGTGCTCGAAAATAAATGCCTAATTATTCGTTTCCCAGTTTGAATGTGTGTGGGGCACAATAAAGAGAAGAAATAAAATCACATTAACAAGCCGGTCACCATGAAACAAATTAATAGAAGAGTAGACGACAGTTGCCAGTGATTGCTTGCACTAACGGATTCCTATAATTGATTAAGGTAAGGAGAACTAGAGGATGCAACCCCCACTATATTATTATTGCAGAAACCAAGTGCTTGTTGAGACATTGCATATGTCCCTGCATCAAATTAGTTTCTAATTCTGCATTTATGCGAGTCTTAGGGATGATCAGGCTGATTATCAGGTTAATGCTGAGGGGACAAAGCGTAGACAATGCACTGAGAAGTTAGTAAATGAACCCTGGCAAGCTCCCATTAGAATAAAACGAGTAGAAATTTGAAGCACATGCGTATGTTTGACCCATTAATGGGCATAATCACAATCTGTCGGGGAATACGATTCTGCAAAACTGAAAAGACTAGAGATTTTTGGGGGAGAAAGTTGAACACATAGGTAGGGAAGCCTAGAGCCAGTGTGCGGTAAGACGTGATGTTGGTCCAAGTCCAAAACCCATTGCCAGAGCCCCAGTGGAGCTGGCAGGTTAGACAGCGTCCTGATGATGACAGAGAAAAAGTACCAAGTACCACTTTGCCTGTCTTGACTACACACACAGCTATGATCACTGTTGACCCTCGTGGGACTGGAAAATTTGCTCACCCACGAAATGCACAGTCCATAGAGACGTCAACCTAATCTGCCCGTATCTTTGTACTTCAGTCACTAAGAAGACAAAGGACACTACTTTTTTGTTTAGTTCGGGAATTTAGTGGAAGGCAATGATATTCAGAAAATTAATTGTGTGCAAAATGTGGCATTGGCTGATGAATCTCGGAGCTACTTTTTCACATAATGAAAATTGGAAAGGAAATAGTATATTCCTTACTTTTTACATAGTTAGCCATAACATCATGCACGTGTAATGAATTAAAGCCACAAAAAGAACTCTCCGTTCTGGAGGCCTTGAATTTTTAAAATTGAAAGTTTTAAGAGAAGCTCATTTTATTGTACGGCTTATTCTATCATCAGCAAAAAAATTCATCAAAATATAATCAGATACAAGTGCTTTTTGATTATGAAATAATTTCTGAATATAGCCAACAAAATATTTCAAGGGAATAAATAAATAAATAAAAAGGAAGGGGGGGGGGGGGGGGGGGGAAGAAAGCATCATGGCCCATTTTGAATGTTAAACCCCAAACATTCAAAACAAAACCAATTGCGTTTACCTTTCATGCAACTTTTCAATTAGATAGTCAACATACAGTATGTAATTTTTGAATGTAATTAAGGTGTCCTAGAGGTTAGAGACTCCTTATCTCTCTTCTCCCCTTTTTTTTTTTTTTTTTGTTTTTGAATTGGTTTTTAGCGAAAGTGATAGATAAGCCTGTGTCTCACGCCCTATATTTTAGTTAATTTTTATAACCACCCGCGCAAACATAGGTCCCCCCTTTCATAATGATTATGACCTATCATACCTTTCAAAGATACAAGAAAGCATCCCATCAAAAGTTGAGGCTTGCGCGAGAGACAGCACCAAGGCAGAAATAAAAATTTTTAAAATGGGAAAAAAAAAAAAATGTGAGCGGTATGCTGTTTAGTAGGTAAGCAGCCTTCAAGTACTCTTTGGGCCTCTTCTTTCTCATCTTGGGGCAAAAAACAAAAAAAAAAAAAAAAACAACAACAACGAAAAAAAAAACGATGCTTTGCTCTTTATTTCCCGTTTTGTTCTTCGGCTCTCTTTCCTTGCCAGCTTCCAGATTATACATATTCAATCAAGCCCCATATTATTCCAGAAATAATTAATAACGCGAGTGGGAAGACCAGTAATGTTTTGTAACCCATGGACAAGACTTTCTACCTCAGTCGTTTCTTTGAAGGCAACCCATGATTCTGAGCAACATGATTGAACGTGAGCCCCTTTCTTTTGGTGCTAATGGCTGAAGCAACTGAAGAATTCTCTGAATCATCCGTTGGCCTCAAGACGGTGGGCGGAAAATCAGGCGAATTTACAGACTTCGGTGTTTTAATGTTTTCGGCTTCAAGCTTTTGCATTAGAACGTAACAGTGGAACACATCTTCCTGCGACATAAGAGTTGTCAATTCCCCCTTGATCAGAACATCACGCTTTAGTCCAAGCCATCATCTGATTGTGAAAATTTACTGGTCGAAAGGAGTTAAACAAAATGAAGGACTCACAATTTCAGAATAAGAAATGAAATTCATCTCACACGCCAATGCCTGCCTCGTTAAGCTCTCATCCAATGCCACTAAGGTGGCAGCAATGGCTATAACAGACGGCCGATAATTCATCAAATTGATCTCTGCATAAAAGAACTCGAATCAATGCATAACAGGATCATTAAAAGATTATTCACCTACCATTAATGGTGTGAACACGAACTAAAACTGAATGTCTATTGAAGGGTTACCTCTCATTACAGCCAAGACGAATCCAGCAGTCCTGGAGATCATAAGCCTTGGTGGGGATCCCTTGCAGAACTTTGTACTGAAATAGTGAACAAAGGCAAAAGGAGTAATAGAGATCATTTTCCATTCCAATGTGCTCAATACCAAAAGCTCCATTCTTTGGATGACTTTGCCTTCAAAATTGTACTCCTCAATCTGGAATTGTGACAAAGACGGTATTTTTATCTCCTCCATTTTTGCAGCCAAAGAAAGACAAGCCACTGACAGTAGTCTAATTGCCCACAATTGCCCACTCTGCGAAAGGAGGAAGACAAAGTGAAAGAAGATATTAACCAATGATGGTAATGAACAGAAAACTGACACCTAAGAAATTCGATTTCTTACATCAATGGAACGCTTTGACAAGAAGCGATCGAAGTATGTCATCGAAAGATACACTGTTTGCAAGCGAAAACCAAAGATTGCTCTTGTCTGCATTAATTAAATTTCCAAAACTGTAAACATCTCTTATTAAACTTTAACAAGAGTTTTTTCAAAAAAGGAAAAAAAAATTGCATCTTGAACTTCAAGAAGCCAAAGAAAATATGTAGAAACTAACTTTGAGAATCCAATTGATAGCTTCCACACGGGCAAGTTTGACCCAGTTGTCCAACACCAAAGGTTGATCCCTTCTAAACCCATAACCGTTTTCTCTGTCCAAAAGCATTTCCACATACCCTTCTCCATCTAAATCACCATAACTCTGTATCATTCCAATGAAGCTATCATCATCACCAGGGCAAGCCTCAGTTTCATGACAAAGAAGCCCTGATATGGATTCACAATCCATGTCTGTTACCGTCAATTGTGTCTCTACTCCTGAACATTAAATCCAAGAGAGAAGGCGTACCATGTACCACATTATTAACTGCTAAACCCATGATTTGGATAGTGAACGCGAGGCCTAACCCGCATGATTGAACTGAAAGAGAGATAAATGGGGATGAAGATGGGAAACTAAAGTGATTTTTGAAACGGCTATGGATTGAAGAACTGTGGGTTTGGCTCTGGTTTGGTTCGTTTACAACATGTATCTCCTTGGTCTTTAAAGTGTGGAAATTAGTTAAGCGCCAATTTTTTTCCCCCACACTATCTTCTCTCTCTCTCTCTCTCTCTCTAATTTTTAAATCTTAACTTTTTTTTTTATTTTTTGGCAATAATAAATGTTTCTGTCGTTTTTTCATTTGTGGACCAAGTTTGATTGGGTCATGGATGTTCTTGGTTTCAGGGCACACGATCAGTTTCAGGCTTAAGTTGGCTTCGTTGGTTTTACGCGAACTTCGAGCGCACGCAATGAGTAGTGCTGCGGATACCGTACATGAGATTGTACGCGAACCACAGCCTGACGATTAGTCATCGGTTGAGCTCTCTGCTTCTGCAAGCCAATCGGATCGTTAAAGTTTGTACAAACCCCAAGCAAATGTGGTCTGATTGATTCCTACGGCCTGAAAAAGGGTCATTACAAGGCAAATCAAATGGTTTTCTCATGCTAACAAGGCTTTTTACTTCTTTTTTTTTTTTTTAATCTTTTTTGTTTTAAATGAGCAATCCATTTTATCAATGAATAACCTTGTCACATAGGTCTTTGTGCTTTCCATTGGACTTGACATGTAAAAAATTCATCAAGGAGCTCAATCATTGAATTGAATTGTAAGACGCACAATAGTTTTTACTCCACCTCAGATAATTTTTCTCGTATTTTATGCAGTTGAGGGCCTCATAGGAACAATAATTACTGGAAAAATTATGTGTGTATATATGAATGAATGTATGTGAAAATGCCAAGGAATTATATAATTTTCTTTCTTTTTTTTTTTTGGCGCGGTGGGGGTGGGGGGGCTGGGGAGACAACAGGAGAGTGTCATAAAACAGAAGAAGAATGACAAGGGAGTAAATGTGAGATAGTTTTACAATGCCCAATTATTGTCCTTGAATCATTAGTTGATTAGTGTCCTCTTTAATCGTCGTTAGTAAATCAATCTATTCCCAAGTACCATAATGAATCATGCACGCATATAAAGACATTGACCAAACGCGAAAATGAAAAGGGGCCTGACTTATTCTTCCCCAAAAGGTTAGATGGTTTGAGAAACAATAGAAATGATGGGAAAAACAAAACATAATAGAGAGAGCGAGAGAGAGAGAGAGAGAGAGAGAGAGAGAGACAGACAGACAGACTGAGAGATTCGCTTGCTGTAAAGGTCTATTTGGCGTTATGGTTGAGTTTTATTGCTGCAATGTAATTGAATGTTTGATTACAGTTTCTTGCATTTTGAAAACAAAAAAAAAAAAAGAAAGAAAGAAAAAAGAGAACTTTTAATGAATAAAATAGAAAAAAAAAAAAACTTTCCTTTATATAGCTAAATTATCATTAATACATGAGCAATTAGATATTTTATTTCCTAAAAAAAAACAACGGGTATTTGTATTAAAAGATTATAAAATTGTGATGCCCACTTTTTTTTTTTTTTTTGATTGTACGTACAATAACACTGCAGTTCCAATTCAAAATTTAAATTTTAGTGCACTTTTGTGTTTATTTTAAACACTAATAAATATGCATTTTAGCTCAAAACAATAGGTCTGTAAACCACAACTATGATCTTAAAACACACTCTAAACGTGTTGACAAATCACAATAAATAAAAGTTCCAATAGGAGATTCCAACTTTTGTTCTTCCCAAAAAAAAAAAAAAAGAAAAAAAAAAAAAGAAAAATTTCGGCAGAAGAGCTAAGACATATGCCATGCCATGCCATTTGTTAATCAATTGGTGGATTTGTCTTCCAAATAACTTCCGCCAGGAATCATGTGATGGCCTCCAGGGCTGCTCTGCCAAATACCTTTCCTGATTGAATGAAATATTAAATTATCCAATTAAGATATGACATAAGATCCAAAAGCCAACTTAACAATATCACAATTTTAATGACTTCTTGATGTATAACCGTTGGGATACATTTAATGAGAAAAATTAGTTGATATTATTTATTGTGAGACATAAAATAACAGAAAATATAAATTAATCACATCTCTTTTACTGTTATAAATAAATGAAATTATAAATTAATTATATATATTACTGACCTCTTATTATACTTATTTGTACTCCAATGGTGCTCTATAATATTTTGGGCTGCTGTTGCTTTCTTATAATAATAACACTTTCCTTATCTATTGTTTCCTTTTCAAGTACTCAACAAACTCCTTTTTTTATTTTCATTTTTTCGGTCCATACCCTAACAAAATTCCACTAAACATGTGTTTGAGCTGATGGCTTTGCTAATCAGGACAGTACCACTTGGTTTAAAAAAAATAAACCAATAAGAGTGCGTTGGCTTTCCGAT
>JAHLGO010021109.1:4843298-4863670 GCA_020615895.1 Ceriops decandra
AAATAATTATATATAAACACTTCAAATTTTAATAAATGGTTAAAAATATCATACAATAATTTAAAAATATATATAATAATATAAACAATGTGTTCTTATATAATTATAAATACATAAATCTACTCAAATAATAAAATTTAAATTAGATTCAATTAAATTAAATTTTATTATATTTTTAATTATCTCTTAATCTAAATGACATTAACATCTCTTCGTCTTGATTTTGCATTACAATCATTCATAATATTTACTTTGACCTGACATAATCTTTAAATTTTAATGGATTATTTTTTAAGTGAACATTAATAGAATTAACAAGAGTTTTCTTGATAATGTTTCTTTACTTTAGTCTCTTTGTTTTTGACCTTTGAATCTTTGAGGAACTTTGTGATAGTTTATAATAACTAATATTTGCATGGTACTATTTCATGAATACTCTGCTTCATCATTTTTTATTTCTTATGAAAAAACTGAATTAAATTGCTCTTAACTCACAACTCAATATGTCTTTTAACATTAAACTTCTTTTAGCTCTCAACTCTATCAACTCTTATATGTGAATCCTATAAATTTTATTATTCAAAATAATTTTTATATATTTCACTAACTCAATACTTTTATATCAAAACTCTCTGTTTTAATTATTTACATCAACTAAATTACTTATAATTTTAAATCTTAATTTAACTCCTAAATTCTTCTTCAAATCTAAAATTATCATTCTTTTCCTGACTGATTTAATATTTTTTTTTGTATTAAATTATTCTACTTCTTTTTTTCTTCTTTTTCTCCATTTTTGTAGTCATAGTTATCAAATTAATAAATCTCATTATTCCTTTTCTTTTGCGCCTAATTCTCATTCTTGGGGGGGCGTTGTGGCTGAAAGTAGAGGGATTAGCGTCCAGCAGTTTTGGATTTGGGTTCTAAAGACAAAAACATTGACTTCTGGCAGTACATGCAAACGGTGAGTGATGGATGGCGACAGAGCTGAAGCGACGAGTGCGGTGGATCCAACGGGGAATGGTGACTCTGGCTATTCCTGTGACAGCTATAGCAAAGATTTATATGCTTCTTCTCCTCTGAATGAAATATCAGCTTTAATATAATTACCCGATCAATTATATGAATTTGTCGACTCTAAAAAAAAAATAATAATAATAATTCTCCAATGGTGACTGACAGCATGCAATGGTAACCGATGACAACTTCATTTTCTTTGATTATTAGATTAAACTTGCTCTTATATAACTTTTATTTATTTATTTATTTATTCTAATGGTGACTCTCGGATTAAATCCACTTTGAAAATATCACTGTTCAAGTACAGTAACTTAAATACCACTGTACACTTTGAATTTTATTAAATTGATAAAAATGTGACACAATAATTTAGAAGCATATATAATAATATAAATAACATATTTTTATATCATTACAAACGTTTAAATCTACTGAAACAATAAAACTTAAGTTAAATTCAACTAAATTAAATTTTGAATGTAATTTTAATTATCTCATAATTTGAATTAACATTAATAAATAAAAAAATTAAGTAAGAGATAATATGAAGAAATAAAAGAAAATAGAAAAGGTGTGGAGAGAAATGAAGAAGAACGCTGAGAAAAATGGGGCGGGAGAAAGTGTGAAGAGAGATATAAAAATGTGTAGATAAATGAGACAGTGGGGGGGGGGGAGAAAAGGAAGGAAATAAAAAAAAAAAATAATTTTAAAATCAAAAGAGAGAAAAAACATACAAAAAGAGAATACAGAATATAGAGAAAAAAAAATATGGAGAGAGTAGAGAGAAGAAATTAAGTAAAGAGAGAAAGATGTAAAGAATAATAAAGGACAATATTAAAAAAAAAGTATAATAAGCAATGTCCAGAAAAAAAAATAAAAAATAATGCTTATTAAAATAAAACAGAAAGAATGTATAAATTAAATATATAGAGAATGAAGAGGGAAATTTTGAAAAAAAAAAATACATATAAAGAAGAGAGTATCAAGAGAAAGAGAGTGAGGACAATGAAAAAAGAGAATGTGGAGAAATTTGATTTACAAAATAAATAATAATTTTAAAGATTTTAAAGATTTTTTTTTTGTTTGTCTCACATATTTTTTTAGTACAAAATTTTTTATATTTTAAGCAAACAAACAAAAACAAAAGTAAAAAAAAAAAATTCTTGTGAACAAATTTTTTGTTATCAATAGACAAATAAAAATAAATAGATAGAAGATATACCAAAATGAAGCCTAAAATGGTCGGAGTTTTCATTAGTTACTGGTCTTGTCAGGTAATTATTAGGAGACTGGATCTCACAGTTACACCGAATGATTGACTGATCTTCTTTTTCTTTTATGTCTTGATGTTGTTTGAAGTTTTTTAACCTTTCAATGCACTGCCTGGAAGTCAACTATTTTTATTTTTATCTTTTTGACCATCACGGGTCAGCGAATCAACTCTTGTACCATTTTTCTTCTTCCTAGGGCGGATCAGAAAAACTTAATCAAAGCCTACACGCACGGTAGATCCCCCCCCGATTTAGGCTGATCAAGATTCAATTCCACGAATCCCATTAACTTTATGTCTTATATATATATATATACTTATAGTCGGATCTAAGAATTTTTAATTTGCTTCTCTCAAATTCTTTTCAAATTTCTGCGTTTAAATTTTACTTAAAGTCAATCTGACAAATATATATATAAAATCAAGAAACTAAAAAGATGTAACCAGTCGTTATTATAATGGAATGCCTGGCAAAATATATCCATATAACCTTTTCTTGGCAAGAGAAAAGTTAAATTAATTGTACATGTCATACCACAGACATGAAATAGATTCATCTATGCATAATCACATTATTTTGGGGATATTGGAAGCATTCGGCAGAGAAAAATCTCGAGTAAATTTTCGGGATGGGTTAAATTTTGTGAGCAGAAATGTGGAGACATAAAATCATTACAAAATCATTCGATGCACGAATCTCTACTTCTTGAATTGTGTGATGGCCAGCAATATAAACATTTAGGAAACCTTATTGTCTTCGTCCGCTACCCACCTGCTGGGGCTATATTGTTTTCCTAGCTCTCCATGAACTCAATGGAAGAGTGCCACGTCTTCTCATGGCCTCATTCTTGACTCTGCTTAACTTCCCCATTACTAAATGCCATATGGTTACCAACATTTTAGGGTTTAATTGTCTACATATAGAGTTTAGTTTATCAAAAACCATACCTAAAAATAAATAAATAAATAAATAACTAAAGCTTCAACTAGAGTTTGTTAGAACGTTTGCAGGCCAATGACGGTTATATATATATATATATATATATATATATAGTTTGGGTTAGTCATATTCGGATTTAGGAGAGAAAACTATTGTTTGTAGGCTCGAATAGACAAGTGCATTTCCCCTCCGATTCGACTCAGTACTCACAACAGCGAATGACAATACTAAGCTCCTGTCCCCGTCTCTGTCTCTGGGGTCACTTCACTTCCTGGAAGGTGCTACCTGTCGTTTATGCCCATTATTTGTTGGTTTTATTTCAGATCGTCTTTACTGTTTGTTAAAAGGTCTACATGTTCTTATAGTGCGTGCTGGTTGTGAATTGATTTGAGATGTGCTTGGTTATGGAAATTCTGGTTCTTTCTTTCTTTTTTTTTTTCTTTTTTTTCCAAATTTTATGCATTTTGTCAACTTGGGTAGGACTTCTCGACATTAAACACGATGGAATTTTTTTTTGTTTTTTCCTCAAATTGACAACTTAAAATGTTGTCGAAGAGAACAAAGGATAATGTTAGCAAAACTGCAAATGAGTGAAAATTGATATGTTTATATTTGACTTATTTAACAAATGCGTCTGCAATCGATTCTCTATATTAATATGATTCAGTTAACGAGCCAAGTCAAATGTGGTTTAACTTAACTTTATTTGATTAAGGCTCCTTTAATGAATGAGTTTTTGATAAATTGGATTTTTATTGAGTTGAGTCAGCATGATATTTAGGAATAATTTGCTTAATTTTATGATAGTGAAATAATTAAAATTATGAAAATATATCGATATGAATATAAAAGTAAAACAACAAAAGGCTTAATTTAATAAAAATAACCTATTACAAAGTAAAACTATTAATTTAAATTTATAAATGTAAATATATAATTTAAAATCAACATACCAAACTTACTTTAATGGCATACTTAATAATTTTTTCAATGATTTTATAAACAAGATTTTAAATGAGCAATATATGTCTAGAAGGACTAGAGGTGGTGCTCTTGATTATACTTTATTAAAGGTGTTTTGAAACTAAATTTAACTGTCATTTATTTAAATAAATAAACAAATTAGAGCAAATTCTTATTCATCTGAGCTACCAAATTTGTTGACTACTGCGCATATATTAGGAAGACTGAAGTTTATGAAGCCAAATCGACGCTAGTATCCTCCTTTTCATAATTTTCATTGCTTTTTAAGCCCAGAATGGCCAAATCGTTGACTTTTCCATTATGATTCAAATTCGAATTTATGGGAACTACTACATCATGATTAATCAATTAACTTTCCTTTTTCATTTCCATTTTTCTAGAAAAGAAAACTGCTAAGCTTCTTTTTACTGGGTAGCGAAATCCAAAAGGTGCGTACTTGGCCCCTACTTCAGCCTGCATGGGAACTTGACCCGATTAAGCCGGAAAGCATAACATGCCTCCATCCTTCCCGCAACTTTAGCACGATGGTCCTTCCAAAGAGGCAACAACTACCCTGTAAAGCCAGTCCTATGTGCTTTGCCACTGTACCTATGATCATCTTTCCAGGGGCTCCAATTTGTAGTGCACGCACAGCCTTTTACCTCGTATGCATTGCTTTGTTCCCCCTAATCTCACTCATTCTCATGTTCTTTCTCACGTTATTGGACCCCATGACCGTGACGGCGGATTGAACCATCTATCTTGAATTCTTTATCTACTTGTTGCATTGCTTTTCATTTTTTCATTTTTGTTGAAGGAGAAAAAAAAACTCAATCCAAAATCCTTGAGGCCACATATGTACATTGACAATCAATCAATCTCATAGGCAAGTGTATTTTTCAAAATAGCTAGTTTTGTATCGTCGATCCCAATAAAGAAAATTGCCTCAAATTTCTACGTGGATCCTACATGTTTCTAAACTTCTAGCGGGTTCCGACTACAGACAAATATCATCATGGATCTCCATTTTAGCTCTAGAAAAAGCTAAAAGGCTGTTTATGTTTTGGTGGCACAATAAGCGACTGCTAAAAGTGCTGGGTTTAATTTGACTAGATGAAGTGGAGATCTATATTATATAAGACTATTTATGTTATGCAACTCGTGGAGACCCAAAAAAAAAAAAAAGAAAAAGAAAAAGGAAAAAGGAAAGAAAAGAGGTTACGTAAAATATTAATTACATCAGAACATTGGTATTTAAATGCAAATGTTTGACACCGATAGCTAACAAGGTTGCAGATTTTAGATGGTCCTAACTGGGGTTTAGGTGTTTTAAGAGAATAATTGAGAAATATAAAAAAAAAATTTGTTCTCAATATACTATAATAAATATCCCATCACCTTTCGTTAATGTATTATTAAAATATATTCCAACAGTTACAAGTTTAATTGCAGTTTCTTTGTGATTTATTCTAATCAGAAATTTTATATAAAAAATTTTCAAAAATTTGTACTGATTTTTTCGTTGGTCACTTCTCTATTTTCTTTCCCAGTCTGTCTCTTTCTTTTTATTTTGTGTTCTATTTTTTTAAAAATTTTTCTGTGCTTCGATTGCATACCTCACGTGGTGTTCATCTCAATGTGTGTATTATATAATCCACACACACACACACACACTTGCCGATGAAAAACAAAGGCAATAGGGCAGAGGCCACCATCAGGGCATATTTCATCATATTGTTAGGAGATTTGCCGAGTCATATATGAAGGAAGCAAGGGAAACTGTCTCACTCTATTAAATCCCAAGGTTCGATGGTAAAAAGAAAAATGCAAATGGATACAGTCACCTGTGTACATATCTTATGGGGAGAGTTTCGAGACGCTAAGGTTTCATAGTTGATTTTGACGACGACAGAATGTCGTGGTATTACTAATGTTTGTATTTAATTGTTGCTGATTAATAGGTTACAAGCAAGCATTGAAATATAAGTGAAGGAAATAGCTCATTCCAATTTACAAAGGAGTTGGCTAAGTAAAGATTGGATAACATACTCATTATCAACGCAAAAGAAAAGAGCAGATGGAGTAAAACTTGGAAAATATATTCCTAATCAGCTTTAACAAAAAAAAAAAAAAAAAAAGCCCTCGAGCTTATAGTGCTAATTCAAGATCAATCAAACAAATCAAGCTCAGAGACAGAAAAATGAAGTGCAAATGGAAGGATATGAGGTACGAGTCTTGATCCATTCTAGTTAACGATTCACATGCGGTTGAACAGACTATTATAGTTCATTATCACGACCGACTAATTTGAGTGGTGGCATGACAGACTAGTCCTGTCTACGAATTAATAAAAGAGCGCTGTAGCTAGCTAGTTATCTACCAAACTGAACTCGCAGCCTTCGATGAACGACCATGTTTTGTTGCAGCTTTTGTTTTATATTTACCATAGCCAAATAAATAATAATAATAAAAGCATAACATCGTCTTCTATTGTATGCTTGTTTTCTTCTTCTTCTTCTTCTTCTTCTTCTTGTTTAATTTTTGCAAAACACAGCGGTGCCCATAAGAGCAAGAGGGAGGATCGATATGGCACCCCCCCCCCCCCCCGGCGGCATGACTGAGGTTGGTGCCTTAAAATTTGTGACAAAGAAGCGGGCCCTACCCCACCGACACATAACACAGCACACTAGCTCTCATGCCATTTCTTTCAACAATGCTTACCTTAATATGTCACAGGCAAATGTCGGGGAAAGCATAGGAGTTGGGATTCCCAATGTTTTGACTGCCTTGACCTCATCCTCTCTGAAAACTTGATTCTTCCTTTACTTACTATAGAACCCACTAGGGCAGAGTGTTCTCACATGCCACATGGGAGCATTCAGGCTTTCAGCAGAATATTTCTGGCACAAGGACATTGGGATGTTTAGCCATCAATACGCTGACGCCATAAAGCTACAACAAAAACAACAAGATGCTTGTGACAAGATAATAGAGAATACTATCATCTATTCCCCTGATTAATTAATTATTATTGCTATTAATCAGTTGAATGCTTAGTTCTTTTAATATTGACACTGGAAGTTGGATTATCAGGGCATCATTGATGATTTTTTTTTTAAATCGACTTATGGTTAGCTGAAAGGTATGCATACGCCAAATCCCATTCATAATTTATTATCCTGGTAAATATAAATCATTCCGTTCTCAGAATTCATGACAAGGATGGCAGCTAGATACTTTATTGGATAGCACAATCACACCTGGTCCTTCCGTTATTAAAAATGCACTATATATATATATATCTATATTTGTCCAGTTGAAATGGGAAGGGAAGATTTAAACTAACATTGTTTACCACAAACTTCTGAATCCTAGTAACTAAAGCAACTGTAGTATGCTAACTTCCTTCTAATTTCTTCAACTAAAAGTCCTATAATTTGGAACAAAATTCTGTCCTGCTTAATGTAGCATTCTGCTGAAGCTGGCCGAAGAACGCCACAAAGGGCAATTTGCCAGCTTGAAATCTCCAGTTGGGTTGCTGACGAATTACAATTTCAAATTTAACCTGATTCTGTTTTGATTCTCGACTGAAACTATGATCAAACGTAGTTTTAGATGTGCCATGGCATGAATCAAGCATTTAACTTATGGTCATGCTTTTGATCATAGTATATACTACATACTAGTTGAGCACCCTATCACGGACGTACAAATTTCACTTATGATCGTGTGTCACTTAGTTTTCCTTACGTTTTTTGTAGAAGTTAAGTCAGCTTTTTCCTTGAATAGTGAAGAGAAAGTAGAATACCACAGAAAACACTAGAGAGAATAACAAGAGAAAGAAAATACTATATTATATTTAAGATAGAATACAAGTGAATTAGATGTCTTTTATACTTGGAACTAATTCCCTTTATATACAACTTTACCTCCTAAATGGATAGCTAAAATTCATCTAATCTAGCATCTATAATCAAGGTTCTAGAAAATTTTATAAATATCTCTATAAATTTACATAATCAAGAGAATTCTATAATAAAGCGAAATGTTTTAGGGTCCTAATAAACCTCTTCATCCTTAAAGATTTTACTAGGCTCCTCTAGAATATTTCAAGGTGTTTCACTCTCCCCCATCTAATACTTCGATGCCCTTGTCGAGTCCTCATATTCTTGAAGTTTTTGTTGAAATTGTCACATATTTTCTTTTCTTTCCTAAATTGCTTCACTCTCGGGCAATCCCTTTCATTTGATCAAGTGTTGAGTGTTTGGTGATGTACCACGTTTTCAAACAATTCATTTTCCAAACACTTCTTCGACCTCTTTGTCATAGGACTTTACTACAATTGGGGGGGCTTTATTGGATACTCCACATCTTGGGTCTTCCTAATCTTCCTTGAATGGTTTAAGTAAACTCACATAGAAAACTGGGTGGATTTTTAAGTTTTTGGGCAGATCCAATTTGTAAGAGACCTTACCAACCTTTCCAAGGACTGAATAAGGTGCTTCATACCTCCTTATTAGACCCTTATGGACAAAATGGAAAACTTTGAATTGTTGGGGCAAGATTTTGACCATCACCTTATCTCTAATAGCAAACTCGACTTGTCATCTTCTTTTGTTTGCTCATTTCTTCATCTTCTTAGCTACCTTGTCAAGGTAGGAACGAGCTATGTCAGCTTGCTCTTTCCACGACTTGGTCATCTTTAAGGCTTTTGGACTTTGGGTTGATGAATCTGAATCCATGCTATGGGGCGTTAAAGGTTATTGCTCAGGCGCTAACTCAAAGGGACTCCTCTTGGTCACTCGCTCTTTTGTAGATTACAAGAAAATTGAGCCATATCCAGGAGTTTCCCCCAATCGCGTTGGTTGGCACTTACAAAGTGCCTAAAATAACAATCCAAAAGAGCATTCATCCTCTCAGTTTGGCCATCGGTTTGAAGGTGAAAACTTATAAAGAAATGCAACTTGGTCTCCAAGAGTCTGAACAACTCGTCCCACAATTGACCAGTGAAATGAGGATTACAATCAGTTATGATGTGGAGTGGCAACCCCTAATACTTTACCACATTTTTAAAGAATAGTCACGCTTCCTTTTTGGCTGTGCAATCAATTAAGATAGGGATTAAAAGTCTCATACTTTGAAAAGCGATCTACAACCACTATGATTGACCTTGACCCTTCTGACTTGGGTAAGGCAGAAATGAAATCCATAGTAATGGTCTCCCAAGGCCTTTAAGGTATCGATAAGCTTTCAGGTAATTGGTGGTCAACCTTATCTTGTTGGCATACAAGATAGGTTTTAACATACATCTCAACCTCATTTCTTAACTAAGGCCAATAGTATGTCGCCTCTAACAATGCCCATGTCTTCTTTATGCCTAGGTGACCTGTCCATTTGGTATCATAACACTCCTTAATGAGGGACTATCTTATATTCCCCTACTTAAGCACACAGAGTCGCCTACCTCGGGTATAGATTAAGTCATCCTCAACCTAAAACCTTTTTGTCACCCTCTTGACAGCAAGGTCAATAATTTGTCTAGCTATGGGAACATGCTTGAACCCCTCTCGAATTAGGCCTTTGATATCTCCTTTTACTTCAGAGATGGCTGCCAATTCTGCTTTGTGACTTAGAGCATCAGCGACTACATTGGCTATACTCGGCTTATATTCTAATATATAGTCGAACTCAGCCAAATAGTCTTGCCACCTAACAAGCTTTGGGGTCAGCTTCTTTTGGGTTTGGAAGTAGCTAGTGGTCACATTGTCCATCTTGATTGTAAATCGAGAACCTAATAGATAATGGCGCCAAGTATAGAGACAATGCATAATGGCGATCATTTCTTTCTCTTGTACCGTGTACTTTCGTTCAATATCATTTAATTTCCTACTCTCATAAGTCACGAATGCCCTTCTTACATTAAAACCCCTCTTATAGCAAAGTCAGAAGCATCGGTGTGGATTTCAAATACCTTGGTAAAGTCATGGAGAACAAGGACAAGCTTTTTACTTACCGTAGCCTTTAACCCTTCAAAGGTCATTTGCTGTTAAGTTGTCCATTCCCACGACTGGTTCTTCTTTAATAAGTTAGTTAGAGTAGCCATACATGGTGAGTATCCCTCAATGAACCGCCTATAGTAGTTAGCTAGACCAACAAATGATCACAACTATGACACATTTTTTGGTGATTCCTAATCCCATATGGCATGCACCTTCTCCTCATCCATTTGAATTTGTCCATTCCCCACCACATGACCAAGGAAGTGTACTTCCCATGCCACGAAAGTACACTTTTCCTTTTTTAGGTAGAGCTCATTGTCTCGCAATAGCCTAAATATAGTTTGTAGGTGGTTTATATGGTCTTCAACAGTCTTACTATAGAGAAGGATAGTGTCCAAGTAAACCACTACAAATTAGTCCAAAAATAGCTGAAAAATATGGTTTATATGTGTGAAAAAAGTGGCAAGGGCGTTGGTTAGCCTAAAGGGCATTACTCAAAGGAACCATAGTAGGTAACACAGGTGGTCTTTATCTTGTCTCCTTCTGCGATACAAACCTGATAGTATCCAAAACGCAAATCCATCTTTGTAATCCACTTAGCTCATCCTAATCTATCAAATAAATCAGGAATAAAAGGAAGGGGTTAGTAATTCTTTACTGTAATCTTGTTGAGCACCCTGTAGTTGATACACAATTGTAAGGAACCATCGTGTTTCCTTTGGAAAAGAATTGGGGCGTCGTATAGAGCTTTTAAAGGTTGAATTTGACCCGTATCAAGTAAACTAGTTAGTTGCCTCCTTAACTCCTTAAATTCAATAGACAACATGTGATAAGGGGTCATAGTAGGTGGCTTAGACCCCAGTTCCAATTCTATCTTGTGATTTACCTCCTTTCTTGGTGGAAGTCGTTTAGGCAACTCGGGGGGCATCACATCCTTATTTTCCTCAAGAACATTTCTAATCTCTTAGGGTAGGTCTACCTCTTGAGAGCTAGAGGGGTCATCAATCACTATTATTGCCAAATAGGTAATTTTCCCTCACTTAAAGCTTTTCACTACTTGCATTACTGATAGGGCCTTCCTATCTTTTAGTTTTGAGATGGCAGGAATCATGCATGGGGCCTTTTTTTCAAGCACAGACATAGAATTTAAGTATGGTATAAGAATAATTTATACCATACGAAGGAAGTCCATGCCAAGCACGATCTTGAAATCATCCATGTATGCCATTGAAAAGTCAACTACACCTCTCCATGGACCAAGGCTCATCGATACATTTCGGGCAACTCCATTTAAAGGCTTGGCACTAATGTTGAAGGTCATGAGCCAACCCTCACTATTGGTTATAGAGAGACTAAGCCATTTAACTTCCTCCTCGATGATGAAGTTGTGTGGCACCCTTGTCAATTATGAGTTGGGCGTATTATCTATTTATCTACACATTTACAAACATCATCCTTTTACCTCTTATTGCTTGGAGCTCTTGATTACCCTTAAGAGCATTGAGCGATTGTAAAGAATCAATCTGTTTTACTTGACCATCAATTGCTTGCGACTCTTATTGCTCGATTATGGCTACCAATGAACTCAGTTTTGGACAATTTTTCATAGAATACAGCCCCTTACACACAAAGCACCCTCCTTTAAGCGTGAAGGATTGTTTCTTCTCCTCAAAATCCTTTCTAGTAGACGGATTGTGACTTCTTTGACCTATATCTCTTTCTCTTCCACCTTTTTTGAAGTTACTCTTGGAACTCTTATTTTTAGAAGACTCACTCCTTTGATACTCGATGAGGGACTCTACAATTGCAATGGCCTCATCAGCGTCTTTCGCCCCTCGCCGCTGCACTTCTTGCTTGGCCCAATTTTGGAGTCCATCCACAAAGTAGAATAGTGCTTCTTCTGCCTCTAGGTTAAGTATTTTCAGCACCAACATATTGAAATCCCTAACATAGTTAGGGATAGAGGACTTGTGTCTTAACTCCCTTAGTTGCTTGCACGCCTCATATACCATATTCTCAGAGAAGAATTGCCTCTTGAGTTCCCTCTTAAAGTCCTCCCATGTCTCTATAATGCAAAGGCCTTTTTGCATATCCACATACTTCCTCCACCACTACAAAGTTGTTATATCCACAAGGTAAAAGGTTGTCATGTTCACTTTGTCTCACTCATCTACCATCTTTAAACACTCAAAGTATCTTTCCATTTGTCAAGGAAATTCTCTACCTTTTGGGCATCCCTCTTGCCCGAGAAATCTTTGGGCTTGGAAGTCTCCACCTTGGAGCTCCCTTTGAGCACAACCCTCTTACACATGGCTATGTCTTGGCGCATCTCCTCCAGAATGGTTTTTAAAAAGGTCACTTAAGTTTGCAAGCTTTTGATGGTCTAGATGACTGTCGCCTTGAAGGCTTGCTCACTCCCGTAACATCCTTCATTACTGGAAAGATACTCTTGGACGTTCCCTTTAACTTTGAAAGCTTTTCTAATATGTGAGACTCCATAGCATCAAAATTATGTTTAATATGTTCAATATTTAATCTCATCTCAGTCATTACCTGTTCAAAGATGTTGGACTTCTCTTCCAAAGTGGTAAGAGTTATGACCGAACGAGTCTTGCTGCGTCCACGCTTTTTCTTCTTGTTCTCATCTTGAGTGGGAGATGGATCACGTCCCCTCTCTATCCTTTGGTGTTCCCACGCCATATTCTCCTCTATGGTGCTCGACATTATGCCTTACAAACTAGACTTTGATGCTAACAGTCACGGACGTACAAATTTCACTCACGACTGTGCAGCACTTAGCTTTCCCTATGCCCTTTATAGAAGTTAAATCAGCCTTCCCCTGGATAGTGAAGTGAAAGTAAAACACTACAGAAAACACTAAAGAGAATGACGAGAAAAAGAAAATGCTATATTATATTTGAGGAAGAATAAAAGTGAATTCTACCCTTGAGACTAATTCCATGTATATACAACTCTACCTCCTAAATGAATGACTAGGATTTATCTAATATAACAGATATAATCAAGGTTTTAAAGAATTCTACAAAGATCTCTACAAGTCTACATAATCAAGAGAATTCTACAATAAGGTAGAATGTTCTAGGGTCTTAATAAGTCTTTTCATCCTTCCAGATTTTACTAGGTTCTTCTAGAACATTTTAGGGCATTTCAATGAGGTTAATTTTAACTTTAGAACATTTAAAATTAATATATTTAATATATTGTTTAATTTTTATTTCTAACTCCTGTGACTATAACTTGAAGAAACATAATAATTATCAAAGAATAAGCAAATGAAGCTAGAATTATGGCAACCAACTCCTATTTCCTTTCCCAAATATTTAATACAAGAGTGAATAGGTTCTGACCATGGATTAAGAAACTTAAACACAAGTAAAAGGTCCATTAGATTACTAAGTCGTCATAAAAAAACCATAAGAAATTATATGGTAAGCTTAGTAACCGCTAAGAACAGGACTCCCTGCTTTTGTTCATTAATTTTTTTATATTTGTTCATACACATAATAGTGAAATAAAATATCAAAATATTTTTTATTTTCAATTTCATTTTTTGGTAAACTCAAATGAAATATAATAGTTCATATTTCTTGTACATACTATATAGCTTCTTAATTGTATCCACCTACCTTTATTATTATTATTATTTCCTTCTGTTATTGATGGTAACTACATAAAATCTTGAAATTGAGTATCAAAGAAATGTGCCACGGTTCCATGACACTTGGCGGCTATAGATAGATGTCTAGCGATAATGGTCGTCAATGGATATCGCATAGTTAATTATCGGCTCCAACTCCGAGTTTGGCCAAGCGTAGGAGAGCATTTTTAACCCAAGAAAATATTTGAAATGCGATTACTTGGTGATAAAGTTAGAGGTAAACTAGCGACTTTAACTAAAAAGTCATTATCACGGTTACCGAACGAAATTTTATATCCATACATACATACATATATATATATATATAAACGCATCATGCAAAACCCAACAAAAAGAAGCATCAGTCTAACCTTGTTTAGAGAAACGTGTATTTTATATGTCCGAGCCAGATGATAATGGGTAAATACAGGTTTATGCTTTTGAAATAAATACCTATATGTTAATTCTAACCAACCAGTATTAATATTAATAAAATATATTTTTTTAGAGATTACTGAGTTTGGGGATTTTTTTTATTTTAAAAAAAAAAACTCATAAAAATTCAGCCAGCGGACCTGCTTGATGTGTGGTTTGCCGTCACCAAAAGGCCAAAAAACCCGATTGATGCAAGCACAATTGAGTTTGATGTAACAAGACAATAAAAAAAAGAAGAAGAAGGGATTTTTGTGTTTTCATTATGAATAAGGATTAATTTAGGCTTGTTAGGAGCGGGGCATGATTTTCTTCATGTTCATCACTTGCAAGTTTGCCCAGGACTTGATTCTTTTGTTTGCAGACTCATTAACTCGACTATAGCCTTTTACAGGCCTCACAAATTTATATTATCAAGATTCAAATAAACAGTAACACCCCTATCAATATCAATCTCTAAATACTTCTCTCTTTTCTTTTCTTTCTCCTAAATGGTAAATTTTCTCATAAAAGAAGTTTATATAGTTATATGAAATACTAAAAAAAGTCCCCTGTACTAATAAAAAATATAAAAATAATTTTAAAATATAATCCTATCTATTAAAAAAATTTAGTAACTTAGTCCATTTATTATGCTAATAATAGCCTTTAGATTCATAACACCAAATTTGTATAACAGGTTCTCTGCTCTATTTAGTCAAACCATCTGCATATAAAGAAAACTTGATTTTTGATTCGAATGCCTTTCTTAAAGAGTCATTCTCTTCAATAAAATAAATCTCTCATTTTTTTATTTTATTTTAAGTTTTGTTAATCATAACTTAGTCTTATAATTATTTATAAATTATTTTTTAAATCATTATCAATAAGATTATCGAGATTTTTTCAACGATTTTTCTCAGTTCAAAAAGTAAAGTATCCCATGAATAAAATTCTCACTAAATAGAAATAGACAAAAGTGGCGGATCTCACTCTGGCGACTCCCATGGCTCATGATGCGGCGACTCCTTAAATTTACATATTTCCCTTTTTTAGCTAGATTGAAACCTCCACTTCGGTATAATTATCGGTTATGTAATTATCTTTTATTTATTTATTTATTTATTTATGTTTTACGGCGACTTCCCTTTTTCTTTTTCTTTAATTCTGCGCTCCTATATAATTCTTTTTCTGTCTCTCAAATCAAGCAGGTTCTGAAACTACAATCAATGCGCAATAGTTCTGAGTATCACCATAAGAGTACGAACACTTTGATTGTATTAATTTAATGATAAATTAATCCTATTTAAATAATAAAATACATTCAATTAATTTAATATTTATTTAAATATTAATTTATAATTTATAATAAATCTTAATTAATTTTAATATTTACGTCGAAGCTTGATTGGCACACATGAGTCGTAGTCGTCTCTGACGGACCTCAGGTCAAAATGGCGAGTTTGTTTTAATTTGGGGTATACCGGAAAATGCAAATTCAACCACGTCTCCTGTGCCCTTTCCGTCGGCAAATTCTTGAATTCTTGGCCATTTTTTCCTACACGTCTCGTACGAACAGCAGCCCAGAACCATACGCTTGTCCCCCATAGTCGTCAGTGCCTACGCCCTCAATTTGGCCAACACGACACCGCTGAATCGCAACATAAAAATCTAAGACAGCCGGGGGCACTCCAAAAACAAAGCACCGGACGCGGGCTTCGACCACGGGATTCTTTTTACTTTTTACCCGTTTGTCTGATCGAACGGTTCGAACGACGCCACGTGGTAGGACACGCAATTGTGCCGAATATTCCGCAGCTGGATCTGAATAAACCTTCCGATTCGGAGCTTCCATCCTTCCGTCCCTTTCCGGAAAAATGACATCATTATTATCAAAATTATTATTAATTATTGATTAAATATTATTATTTTTATCATATCTACAAAAGACGAGCTCTGCCTCTCTCTCTCTCTCTCTCTCATTTTCTCGGCCTTTATTATTATTTTTATTATTTTTATATTATTATTATTATTATTATTATTATTATTATTATTGTTATTGTTTTTAAGGGTTTTAACGCAGCAGCGTCTTCCTAAGTTTAGCTGGAATTGGAATTCCTTGGCAAGGCGATCCCTTTGATTAAACCCCAAACTCCGAGTATTTTGATGGCTATTTACTTCTCGAGTTCTTCAAATTTGTTGCCTGGGCTTTTCCTTAATTTGGTCGTGGTTCAGTTTAATTTTGTCCTGCTTTCATTCTGGGATTCCCGTAATTCTCAGGTTCCTCCTTGTCAACCTTGTTTCGTCTTTTGACGCAAATTTAGAGATCATTCATAGCCGCCCCGCTAGCCATGGGAAAGCGTATGTTTCTTTTTCTAAGTCTCTGTTCAATTCTCGATTTTTCGTGCTTTCTCTCTCTCTCTCTCTCTCTCTCTCTGTCTGTCTCTGTTAAGTATAAATTTCGTGGAATCTTTGAAGCTTTATGTTGTTGTAATGATTCAATATTTTCGATGTTTGAATTTTTCTGAGTTTTAATTTTTGTGTGGAGCCTGGGCAATGGAATTAGTAAAGTAGTACGAAGATATATAGATGAAATTAAGGTTCCTGCTAGGGGGAAATAGGAGGCTGTAATAATTTTGGGCTTGTAATTGGGCAGGCAATACCCAACGTAAGAATGCTGCGTTGTTGGATACCGACGACGATAATAGTAGCGTGAGTTCATCGTCCACCGTCCAATCCGATCACATGTCGGTGATGGGTACTGATGATGTTCAGCTCGATAGAGATAGCTTATTGGATCAAGCTCTAGACGCTTTATTCGAGAAGAGGTTTGCAATCTGATTGAAATCTTCCATCTTATATGGTTATGTTTTACTGAACATCAGAACATCTGTTCATGTTTTTTTGTTTATCGTCTCACCTTTCCTGCTTGATTTTGTTTTTCCTTTTTGGTATATAAAGGGGATCAACGAGAGAGAAAGCTTTGGCAGCAATTATTAATGCTTTCAATGCCAACTTGCAGCTTCAGTTTGTTGAGAAGAAGTAAGCAAGCATTCTTTATGTATTCATTTGTTAGAAGATTTTAACTTTGTATTGTGTTTCTTAAAATCATACTCATAGGAACAGAAAGTGTATGCTGTATGCTCCATGCCTATTGTATTTGCATTCAGTTTGTTGATTTGCAAAATTTTGTGGATTTTCAACTTATTTTCCCCTCTTGATGCTGGAAGTTGATGTTCTGGAATAAAAACCTCCCCAGTTTACATCCCTTGTATTGTAAAAGAGCTAAGTCACCAGCTGGTACTTTTGACTATGAATTGTGTGTATATCACAATCTATCTTGACGACTTAAAATCAATTGAATTTGACATTTACCGGAAACCTTCTTATTGAGTGTGTTTCTTCAGGTTTGCTACTTTGCTACATCAATGCCTCAATTGTATCAAGAAGGGTTCTAGCAAAGAGGTTGCTCTGGCATCTCGTGCCATTGGTTAGTCTAAAATCTATCATGTTGACACTTTTTATGCTTCTCTCCAAATTGCAACCAGCAATGTGATGTTCATCTTCATGTAGGACTGTTGGCTTTGACTGTTGGTTTTGGGGATAATGCACATGAAATATTGGACAATTCAGTGGCTCCTATAATCCAAGCTCTTAAATCTGGGTCTGAATCTGCTAAAATTGCGGTATGGATGAAGTATGGAAATTTTCACCTTGAAGAGTTTGATTGTTCCCAGACTATTGGATTTCATTGCTCATTTCTTGTGTATGGTTGGGTTAATGATTGCAGTTGCTGGAATGTTTAGCGATCATCACTTTTGTTGGTGGCAATGATCCAGCAGAAACAGAACGCTCAATGCAAATAATGTGGCAGTTGGTTCATTCCAAGCTGGGCTCTAATGTAGGTGACCAAGTTTTAGTTTCCAGCCTATGGTTTTGTTAGTATCTTTATGGTGTCTAATCCATCACAGTTGATATTTCTTATGATTTGCTCCTACTCCTATCCAAACTGCAAGCCCCCCTCAAAATGCTGCAGCAGTTTGTGTATTGTTAATTTTACTCTCTGCACTTGTAGGTGGTTGCTGTCAAACCTTCTCCAGCAGTGATTGCTGCGGTAGTGTCTGCCTGGGCATTTCTTTTAACAACCATGAATGGAAGGACACTCAATCCTAAAGATTGGCAAGAGTAAGTTGAATGTGTGTGTGTGTGTTTATTTTTTTGTTTCTCTCTTCTTTTTCCAAGAGATGGCCAGCATAAACATACGTGAAAAATTGAGCTTCTCTCACACTAAATCATCATCACCCATCCCTTTTCATCCGGATTACCCTTTGGATTGATGGTTGTTGTTAAGCAATGTAAGAGTCTCGTGGATGGTTATTTTGCATGTGTGATGACGAGCTACAAACCCTCTATCTAGTATGTTATGGCCAACTTGAACAGATAAATGAACTTTTGGACTTGTTTTTGTGCTGCAGGTCAATTTCCTATTTTTCTAGTCTGCTAGATAAGGATGACCGGTCTGTAAGGATGGCTGCTGGTGAAGCATTAGCTTTAATATTTGAGATGGGAAGTCTTGAAAAGTTTGCTGCTGAAAATAAAGATTCAACTGATGTTGTGGGAGGGAATAAGTCTTGGGAAGGATATTCTCATGTGCAAGGATTGAAAGGGAAAATCCTTAACCAAGTAAGAAATCTTTCTGCAGAGGCAGGTGGAAAAGGATCCACTAAGAAGGATCTTAACAGTCAGCGGAACTTATTCAAGGACATCTTGGAGTTTCTAGAGGTATAAATTTATTCTTCTCCACACAAGTTTGACTGCTTGGATGATCCCTTTTTTCAGGACATTGCCTTTTATACTTTTCAGGATGGATATTGCCCTGAAATCTCAGTGAAGATTGGGGGAGATTCATTGCGGACATCAACATGGTATCAACTGATACAGGTCTGCCTCACATCTTTATTTCTTTCCTATGCCTGGTGTTCAAAGCTCTGTGTTTGTCCATAATTTAAAGCTGACACTTGGAATTAACAGTTGAACTGCTTGAAGCACACCTTGGGTGCTGGATTTGTCAAGCACATGCAGGTTGGTTTCTTGCCCTTCTCACCTCCTGGAAGAATTTGTGATACCCATTCAAGTCAATTGATTGGATATTTTAACACATTTTAAACAAACAGGAAAATGAGTTCCTTCATGATGTATTTGGGTTCACACCAAAGAGAAAGCATCTTCAAGGTGTCGATCTTCAAATTTCCAGTGGTGAAAAGGTCAGTTACTCTCCTATATGACATTTTACAACCTCTTACGAAATTTTCTGATATATAAGGCTATTATAGTTGCAATTATTTACTGATGTGTAACCCATAATATATGGGGCTTTTCATACATGCTTGTGCCATCTTATAGCAAAAGATGATCCTAAAGGAATTTGGAATCAGTCTACCCTGGTAGGATTTTTGAATCAGCCTACTCAGCTTACCTAGGAAGATCACAGTTAATAGGCGGCATATGTGCTTGGCTTGTCTTTAAAATTCTAACATCTTCATTTTGAAGCATTGATGTAATGGCAGTCCCTTTATTACTAGTATTTGATTCTTTGTTCGATCCTGAAAACTATGTATTCTTTGTCTTAGAGGATGTTCCGTTCACCAAATTCAGTGCTAAACAAAGCCAGGACACAGTTTCTTAATAAACAGCGGATGTTATCTGAGGTTGGCTTCTCTTCTATTCACATGCACAAGCTATTATTGAATACGTTTGCTGCTCATTGTTTAGGAATTCTTTCATTTCTGCTTGTGGGATAGGAAAGGGCACGGACTTTAACAAAATTTTCTAGTAGGCAGTCTATTTTCATTAGCGATACTTATTTTTCCCCTATATTTGCGTCAATTAATCAATTTGTTGAAATGATTTTCCAGGGTAGAAATGTGGGACACTATGCCGTCAACGCGGGGGATGAATGGGCATGAGATGGGAAAAGTTTAGTCGGTTCAATTGTTATTTGGCAAACATGTTGTAGTTTTATCTTGGACACCAATTTTTTATGACACGGCGGCCCTGTGAATGGCCATCTGATACATTGAATTATGTACAATTTCAACCTCTTTTTTTTTT
>JAHLGO010021109.1:4880579-4962077 GCA_020615895.1 Ceriops decandra
TATATATATATATATATAAACAATGCTCATGTTCACACAAATGGAAAGTCTTGTGACAATGATATTTGCTGCATATAGGACAATAATGTTGCTAGCATCTTCATTAGACCAACGACTTGTCTTAAAAATATTGCAGCCTAGTAGTGTACTCAGAGTCATACAGTTTCCAGATTCTAGACAAGGTCATTTCATAAACCTGCCAGAAACAAACTCATACAATAAAAGGGTCCCAGACCTCCTAGGCTGCCCTCCTGACATCCTGTATGCCATCAAGGCAAAAATTCCACCACCAAACTGTTTGATGTGCACGGTTAAAAAAAATGATTACTGCCTCCAAATTGCCAGCAATATTGATGAGCACCCAATGACCAGGATTGCGCAATAAGATGTTCAGATCCCATTATCACATCAATGAAAAGATGAACGACACCATCTTTTATCTGTCCTAAAAATACAAAAAGCTTCTATGCCACAAGTAAATTTGTGCTAAGAACAATCTCTGCTCCAAGAGCTATACAATATAAAGGTGATAAAAGGAAACACTTGGGCACAGTAACAAGCTGAAATGTAGAAAATTTGAGAAAGCTACAAGAATGACCGAGTCCTGAAAATAGGTTAAAAGTGGCAATAGAAGCATAATAACTGAAGCGGCAGCATTTGCACCCCACTAAAAATAATCTCATTAACTCCCTAAAGTAGCCAGCAAGACAACACTAGAAAATTTTCTTGTGAGAAAGAAAACTCATCGCATTTACTTTGCACAGAACTTAAATTTGTAGCATTTCTATTTTTCCGCTCCCACCGGAAAAACCTTCTGTCATAGCAACTCCAAAACCCCCACCCCCATTTTTTCTCTTACAATTAAAAGTCTATTTGAACGTTGACAAAATTATTGATGCTACTGATTGACTCCAGCTAGTACACAAATTTATCTACGTCCAATCTCAAAATGATAATCGCTCTTTCTTAATCGCTTTTGATTCTGCTCTAAGGCCGTGAAGAAATAAGTTTCAGTTAGACATAATCACCGATAAAAGATTTAATGATAAAGATAATTTTAATGTTTTTGGAACTAATCACATAGCATGATAACTATATCAAAAGCAGTCAGAAAGAGACAGAGAGAACACAGAAACTAGTAAGAACAGGAAGGAATAATCATAAGGTCTATACCTCTGCATTCAATCTTTGGGCTGACAAGGCCGCATCAGCTCTAGCGTTGACAAAGCGCCATTGCAACAATCGATTATACAAAATCCTCAACAAATGCACCTCAACAAGCCTGTTCTCCCCAATCTTCTCTCTCCTAATATCAGCAGTGAAGCTCAAAATTGAAGGCGTACCGATCGTATTGATCAAGTTACTGCTGACCACACCACCCACAATATTCCTCGCCCTCGAAGGACTAATTCCCCTCATTGGAGACAGAGTGGACGTGGGTGACCCAAACTTACCCGGGGACACGGCCCGTATTGCTCCGCTGCGAACAGGAGAAATTTGTCCCCTGCCGTCAACAATTCCTTTTGGAGAGGATATTGGATTATCAGTTCCAAGCCTTTTCTGCGCAACAAGTTTTGGGGGTGCAGGCCCTTTCAGTCCAGTTGTCTTGGAGACTGGCGAGCCAGGGTCTGTTTGTCGCCGGTGTCTGCCATTAGTCTCTTGCCACAACCTCGCTGCTACCACTACCCCACGGGGTCCGCGTTGTGCTTGTCCTCCACCACCACAGGCATTACCACCGCCCTCTGAAGTACTACCGGAGGACACACTCTCGGAATCGGATGCCATAGGAGGATCAGACTGCAAATTAGAACGGTTAAGTTTCTCTAAGTTCATATTGTTGGAATCGGAGCTCAATCTGCTCCGATCATTGGTAAAATCCATGCTCCTAGTCATGGAAGTCGAATTTGTTATTCGCAATCTCCCCGGCCACCGTTGCTGTTCTAATACCGGCCTCGAATTCTCCGGCAGATCTGCACATCTTGCCGGCGTAGGCGTTGCTTTTCTCCTCTCCGGCGTACATTTCCTCACAATAACCGGGGATGGCGACGGCGCTGGCTTCGCTTTACTCACCTGAAGCGAGAACGACTCTCCCTGAAACGACACCGACAAGCTTCTCGTTGAAGTAATCAACATTTTCTGAGCACTGGACAATTCGCTACTGCAAACACCACCATTACAATTAGCAGTCCTCAAATCAGACGAATTAATACGCGGCGTGGATAGCCGTTTTTGCTCCACCGATTGCGACCGTTTGCTTGTAGAGGAGGACGTCGTCGGAGTCATTAACGCCGCTGGCCGCGAAATCAAAGGAGACGCGCTCCGTTTGGCGGTGGAGGAAGACGAGGAGGAAGTGGACAAATAGCGAGAAGTGACTTCTCGAGATTTCGGCCGGCGAGGAGTGAGAGCATTGTCCGGGTCCGACGGCAACAGAGGACGCCTCGTCGGGTTCTGGTTTTGCGTCGCTGCGGTCCTGGGCGTGGTGGCCTTAGTGTTTAACGCCGTGGACACAGCAGCTACCATCGTCTCAAAAACAGATATCCAAAGACCAATTCCTGTCGCATTCTTCAAAATCCAATCCCTAAAACCCCTACTTCGGCTCTGCAACTCCACCTCGCCATTCAAAGCGCATGTAGAACACAACAAACAATGGATGAGATAGATGGAAGAGATAGCAGTTTCTCTCTCTCGCTCTCTCTCTGTTTTTTTTTTTTATTGAGATTTAAGTTGCTTTTTGTTGAATTTTCAGAAATTTTATGGCGCTTCAAAAAAAAAAAAAAAGACCGTTACAATTCGCCGGCCAGCGAGAGAGGCGTGTACGGGTCTGATTAGAAACCGAGGTTGACGCCGCCGCCTTCCCTTCAGGCGAGATTTAAGAGCATAACCGCCTTACTAACTCCTAAGCCATTGTGTGTATATATATATATATAATTTTTTTTGGCTGCGCAAGAAATAAAAAAGAAAATTAATTAATTCGCTAAATAAAAATGGGGAAAAGTGCGGGTGAGTTCGGCTTTGACCCGCAGGTTACACGCGAAAATGGGAAACTCCCTGCCGGAGGATGCAACGCGTTTATGTTTGGAAGTTACACGTGGACGCGATGCGTGGGGTAGGGGGAGGGGGTTATGCGCGCAAGGTGCGTTGCAACTACCGTGAGAATAAGTAAATGACGGGACCAATGGGAGCGCATGCTTCGTTCCCGTTGAAGATTCGGAGTGACGTTGAGCAAATGGGGCATTCTATAAATTAAAAAATCTTTTATGTTTTTTTTAAGAATAAAATACCAATATAAATAAAAATTTCTGATTAGGATAGCCTTTTATTTTATTTTTCCACCCCAGATGACGTCGAGCTAAGGCTGACGAGGAACACAAAGTGAGGGGAAGGACACTACTGCATGGTAAAAACCCTCTCTTACTTATACTTTTACTATTGAATAAATAGGGGAGAAAAAACAGAGGGCTTTATTTTTAATATTTAAAAAATATTA
Organism: Ceriops decandra; assembly: GCA_020615895.1. Taxonomy (NCBI): domain Eukaryota; kingdom Viridiplantae; phylum Streptophyta; class Magnoliopsida; order Malpighiales; family Rhizophoraceae; genus Ceriops; species Ceriops decandra. The sequence goes on from JAHLGO010021109.1 coordinate 4,884,067, forward strand.
TGTTGAAAAAAAGAATATTAAATTCAAAAGTGATATGAAGTAATGCACGTGGCAATCATGTTAGTGGCAGGTTGAGCCGCAATTATAATTGTTGTGCCTGCTGATTCTTATTGCTCGCCACCTGGCAAAAGGGCAAATGGCAAATGGCGATACCGCATTAGGATACGAGTTAGTTGGTAACCAAACCAAACCACGGCGGCGACTGTGATGGCAAGACATGTTCTTTTAACTAGAGACATGTAATCTAACCGAATGTAATCTAAAGAGCTATGATGTTTGATGTCAAACTCGACCCACTTCCTATCTATAACCAGTGCCTGCGGATACCAAAAGTCAATTACAAATTATTTATTAACAAGACACATCTTCTACGCAGCTTTTGCAATTGCAATACACACGCGCGCGCATCTATATAGATATATGCGTGTAATTTTCACACTAGGGACGTAACATATGCCTCAATTAACTTAGACCGAGCACCTTAAATGAAAAGAGAGGGAAGGGAGGGTGGGAGCAAAAGCCACAAATTTTGAAGATAAGTGTGCTGCTTGTGACCATTTATATCACAGACATGAGTAGTTCTTTAAATATGACACGACTTTTATATCATATAAAAAAAAATTTATAAATTTATAAATGTAGCATATTACTTTTTTTAAAAAAATAATGTATATATGACAAAACAGTTCAGAATCAGTTCAAACTCCGACTTCGATGCTATCAAGCACTTGATGGCGATTTTTAACGAATACGTTAATGAATTTTGCCTTATAAATGTCGTATTACATATTCTATCGTGTTATTTTTTGGAAAGAGAATAATCGTGACATGTTATTAGCTCATATGCAGCCTTGATCGTACCCCAACCATTTACTTCTAATGTCATGCACTTTGCTACAGCCACTCTACGAATGAGTCATAGTCATAGTTGAGCTCCATAAGGAGCTTGAGAAGAGTGGGGGATGATGATGGATTACAGACCTAATTCCAAATGGGAATGACACCAGTAGCCATTTCTGCTATCATGTGAACAGTACCATGTGAAATTTGGGTAGAAGCGCGTACTGGAAACATTGCTACGACTGCGTGATTGACGATTGATTGAGCGAATCTACACGTGCACTTCTTTCTACAAGAGTGAAATTTTCAACAGGTTCCAATATAAAATTAAATATCAATTTACATTATTTGATTATGATAATTAATTATATATTTATAATTATAGTCATTAATTATAATTAAGTATCATATGATTAAATAAGTAAAATTAATGATATTTATCTTCTTCAATTTCTTACGGTGTACCTTTAATCTGACAAGCAAGGTGGACCATGCACTGGTTAATCTTATCTCATTACATGGGTTATGAAATAATTCCTTAATGCTCACAACGGGGCATGAGCTGATGATTATCATGGAAATCAGAATCACGTCAAAGACGACAACACACGCAATCGCTTCAAATCAATGCATTATAGGACCACTGAAAAGAAAAGCTACTTCCTTCTTTGTCACTCTATGTGGAAAAGATATCCTTTTTTTTTTTTTTTTTTTTATGAATCATCAATCTACAATAAGGTTGGAGAACATTCTTCGTTTTCACATGCAAATAATATCCGATTATTTCAGATCGAGTAAGTTAATTTACCGATAGTAATTCATATTTGAATCGTCACAATTTCAAGTGTGGACAATCAAATTCCTTTCAATAACCAAAAATTTGACTCAATGTTGGTCCATTTTCTGTGCTTTCACCAGAGTTATGTTTTTTTTTTTAAAAAAAAAGAAAACAGAGAGAGAGAGTGAGTGAGAGAGAGAGAGAATCAGACAGAATTGATGTGACACATAAATCTTAGGTCTTAAAAATTATTTCATTGGACAATTTTTTTAAAAAAAAATTAAATGTGAGACCTACATAACTTCTCTCTCTCTCTTTTTTATTTGTTTTTTTTTTCTGTATCCACTAACATTTACCATTTACAAAATATGTGTTTTTCTAGAATTACCTTCAAAATAGAAGTAATTATGAGGTATACATGAAGTGATGATGATGAAGAGAAAAAAAAGGACAGAGAGAATTGCTTGATGGAATCCTCAATTCAAAGCAATCATTCTTGCAAAAATATAATATGAGAGGAGCATCATTACCTGCCCAAATAAGTGAGAAAAACAGCCAGAATATAAATCTCTCTCTCTCTCTCTCTCTCTAAGCTTGTCTTCTAATTGTACCTGACCTGATTAACAAAGAATGCCCACTGCTCAACGTAAAGAGGAGCAAAAAGCACGCTCAAACTATCATAGTTAACATCGACGAACCTAGTCGAAAAGAATCGCGTTGTGGGAATCCTCGTCCCATGGTGTCTCCGCTCCCCTACGCATCTTCTTCTCCCCTTCGCCTTTACATGGGACCTTGCTCTCATGGGCCCCACCTAACTTTTTATTCCATTATTTGCGATGGTGCTTTGGACAGTTTGGCTGGCTACTTTTCCAAGTGTAAATTCTGCCGCCGGTCCTTTTACTAAAATTAAATGCTGAAACAAAATAGAGAATCCACGGAAATGGCTTTTTGTGACCCCTACCTGGCCATCTGCCTTCGTGTTTTGCGTTGCTAACGAGAGAAGAAGAACGCTTTCTTAATGTCCCATTTTGCTTGACCGATCACCGTCACGCTTAGACAAGTTTGATAGCCTGAACATGTTATAGACCCTCAGTATGAGTGATTTGAGTTCAACTCGAAATCTTCAAGTTTACTGCATGTCACCCAGTCCCCGAGTTCAAGTAGGCGAGAAGATTTTGAAAACCTTTGCCCTCATCTCATCAATTGGAGAGTGAATTATTGAGCTACGCACCCAAGTGCTTACAAAATGCTAAATTTGGTCCAAGATTATCCACGATGTATGTGCCATTACTTTTAGGTGTCATGCTGCTTTTAAATTATACTTCCATTGATTATACTCAGCAAACTCAGAGGTAAGTAGGTTTGATTTGGTAATATCTTGGGTTATCTTAATAGCGAAGGTAAATATTAGGCAAAATATAAATTATAGGAAGATAGTTGAATAATTAATAAAAAATTTATTATCCTAAATTAATGATAGCGGATGTTCTTTAATTTTACAGGAAAAAAACCAATAAAACCTTTGATACAAAAAAAAAAAAAACAATGAAACCTACCTTAATTTAAATTATCTGCAGTCAATATTTTTAATGAATGGTACAAACAAAAGAGGTATAAAATGCAAGAAAGTTGAAAAGCCGACTAGGACTGCATAATGGTCCAGTTGAGTTCTATCATTGGGCAACAAGAAGATAGCCTTTTTAATTTGTTATTAATTACGATGATGCAGTTTAAGTCACAACTTTATTAACAATGATGATCGTTAGGAGTTGGAAAGCTTCGTGACCCAAGAAGCATGTTGGCAAGACAATATTATTCTTCAACGTACCATAGCCCACAATTAAAGCTAAGATAAAATAATTCTTCTGCTTTTGGTCCACGTCCGTTTTCTCCTCTAACCAACTCCGAAAGAAAGGAAGAGAGTGACAGTGGGAGGAATAAAGATGATTAATTCCTCCTTCAGCCATTCTCCTTATGATGACAGACGTTCGGGATGTGATACAAAGAGTTAGCGCAACTAGGTGAGAATTGGCGATGCTAGTCAAGGATTGGTTCGCCCAGGAAGAAATATCACAAATGGAAGTAATCAATTGAATCAGCTTCAAGGATGGGAGATCCCCACCTGTTTTTGTGGGTCTCGTTGATGAGGTTGGTACACTTTCCTTGATTGTTCATGCCGCGCCACCTCCCAGATGTTCAAGGACAGAAATGGGTATGAAGCATGATTGGTTGTCCAAATTCATAGGGCCACCAGGGTTGGGTCATTATTGCTTTTATCTTCTCTTTTACAAGCATGCTTTCCGCTACATGCCCAGCGGTAGGCCGCCTCCGCATCATACCCAGTCCAAGTTATATTTGACTTGGTCAATAAGTTTTTTTCACAACTAAATTAGTCAATACGTGAACGTCGTAGGGCGTTAGATTTGACCGGATGGTTGGATCCCAACAGTTGAATTTTGCTCAGACGAAGTTGACATGTGAAATTAGCCCATAATATTCCATGTGTCACCCTCGAGCTCCCATGAGCTTAAACAGTCAATAACAAGCCCCCATGTGGCCATGCGAAAAGTAGTTAGTTGTCCGTGGAAATTTCACGTCAAATATGCAAATAGATTTTTTTTTTTTGAGAAATTTATTATACTTTAAATTATATAATGAGATCATTTTTTTAAAATTTATATAAATTAATATATATATATAATTTTTAAAAGTTAGAATTGCAAATTCTAGTATAGACATCTAATTTTTTTAATTATGAAAGTATTTTTTAAAGAACTACAAATAGGAAGTTAATAACTCGTACTTGCAACATTTGAAAAGAATAGCTAGGGGTAAAGTATAAATACAGTTCAATGACCGGAGATTTTTTTTTTTTTTTTTAAGGAATGAGCAGACTGGAGGAATTAAGAAAAGACAAAAGTGGTTAAGAGTTGCATTTATAAAATAATTGAAATGAACCAAATACTAAGTTCTCAACAAAAAAAAAAAAAGAAAAAATTATGCACAATTCATCGACTGGGGATCTGATGGGTTGGCACTGGTCCATATCATTGCTTGCGACAATCCAATGGGTCTTAAGCTAGCAAGTCCGATGCGAGGAGATTGGGTAATGAATTCTAGAACTCCGAGTAGATGTAAGTCCAAGACCCAACAAATAGCGGTTTAAGGAACTAAGTTGCATGCCCATCTGGAAATGGTGTACAAGTGTTATGGAAGTGAGAATTGTAGTTCCTTAAGATAATTTAAAAATTAAGTGAATTGGTTCTAATTAATTGGGTTACTCAATTATTTTTTTAATCACAATTGTAAATTATAGAGAGAGATAATAATAAATAAAAGTAAAAGTAATATAAAAAATAGATAAGAGAAAAAAATAGTATATATAATAATTTAATTTAAATTGATAGTTTAGGTCTATTTTTCAAAATTTTTTTCTTGATTTCATTATTACTTTTTTTTTTATGTAAAGTTAAAACAACTCTTTACATTTAGTTAACTTTTATTATAATAAAACTTTTACAATTCTTCAGAACACTTTAATACTTATGTTCTATCATTTTTTATCTGAAAAATATAGGTAAAAGTGAATCTTGTCTACAACTTTATGGAAAGCTAAATTAAAATAGATTTTAACAAAAAGTGATTGGTATTTGAATCATTTATTTGTGTTTTCAATAACTGGGATTAGGATAAAGAGGATGAAAGAGATTTTATAAGACTTAATTATAAAGATGTATGACAGAGAAGCTACTATAAAATATTCTAAAACTGTTTTAAAAATTTCTAATGTTACACTAAGGATAATCACTTATCTTTATGTGTAAGATGATGAACAGGTGATTATCATGTCCTCAAGCTCTAAATTGCTTTCACTTATTTTTCTCTCATTCGCTTTCTTTTCTTTTTAATTTTTCTTTATTTTCACTCCTTTTTCTTTTGCTCACTTTCATCAAGTCTCACTTAGCCTTCATACACTTGTTTTGGAATTAATGGAACATGTGTGAATGGTTTTCCATCCATGGTGAAAGAATAATTTTTTTTGTAACCATTATGCAAAATTTTTCTATCAAATTACCTTGGACAACTTAGTAATAAATGCTCTGCCTACATAGGTATATCACAAAACAACTTGTTCTTATATCTACTAATGAAAAATGGAATCACAACTTGTTTAGTCATTACAACTTATATGGCTTAGGATGTTTGGTTGTAGGTAAATTCAATTTCTCCACTAACTTTGTACTTGCTACATTAGTGCAATTACCTCCATCTATGATCAAGTAATGAAGTTTATCCTGAATTAAACACCAAGTATGAAAAATATTTTCCCACTGTATATCAACATCATCTTCCTCAACCTGCACATAAAGAGTTCTCTTGCTACTAAAAGTCTTCCACCATGCTCTGGATACTCTATCCCCTCATTCATATCACTAGTATCTTCTGGTAGTGGCATTTAATCTTTATCACTAACTTCATTACTAGACATATAGTCACCATTCTTTTTAAGGTACATGGTTCTCTTGTTTGGCCATTGTAAAACCACATGACCCCTACCATTCTTTTTTCTTGAGTACCCTCAAGTTTTTCCTCAAATTTGTCTTTTTTAAGGTTACTTCTACTAGTCTTTTTTAACTTAAGAGTCATCTTCTCTTCCTTCTTCCCCCAATTAGGCTTCCAAAAAAATGAATTTGAGTTCTGATTATATCAAGAAGTACTTTTTTCCTTAAGTTACCCCTTAACTTTCATGGTAATGTGTATCATATCCTCAAACTCTATATAGTGTTGTAGTTGTACCACATCAGCTATACTTCTATTCAACTTTTAAAGGAACATAACCATGGTTACCTCACTATCTTTTATTACATTTGGCCTAATCATAACAATTTCCATTTCCTTATGGTACTTTTTTATACTTTTGGAACCTTGTATAAGGCTCTACAGCGTAGTATACAAATTCTTATAATAAGAGTTAGGAACAAATCTCCTTCTCATCATAGCTTTTAATTTATTCCAAGTTTTTATGGTTTTCTCAAAGTTTCTTCTTTTAGTGGTAACTTGCTAGTTTTACCATACTACAACATAATCCGTGAACTCTGCCACAGCTAACATCACCTTCTTCTCCTTAGAAGCTGTAGCACTCATATATTAATTCTACTCTTTGTTCTTAATTCAAATAGACATCAGGGTTAGCTTTTCCTTGAAAAGAAGGTATTTTTATTTTAATACTAATAAGATTTTTGTTTACTCCTTCCTCCACTCTCTTTTTGTTATCTCAACCTCCTTTATACCTATTATAAACATTTTCATTACCTCTTACTTCTCTACCATTCCTATTACCACATCTTTTTCTAAATTCACCTCTGAAACTTCTATTAGTATTGTTACCCTCATCATAATAATCATGACCATCTTCACTAAAATCATGTTCAAATTACTTCTTTATGACCTTTCTAATTGGTTGTTTGGGATTCACACTCGATTCCTCTTTTATTTTATCTATCCTATCCCTGACTTCCCAAAACATTTGGTTAATTCTATTAAATTTCTGCTCTAAGGATTTCATGAACAATTTGAAGTCTAAAAAACTACTTTCTCCTTTCTATGTGGGAAACCTGATAAGGATGCTCGCTTTTTACAAAATTTTCTAGATTAACCTCTGTGACTTGTTAGAGTCAATGATCCAATTTTTATCTTTCTTCTTTATGTGAGAGTAGCTATATGAATATCAATCAAATGCAACTTAAAAACACATGATAATTTTTATGTGGTTCACCCACAATGTGTAAGTTAGATCTACGATATGATAAAATCACTCATAAATCACAAAATTTACTCTTATTATCAAGGAATACAATTGTGGTGTGAAAGGATCACTCTTTAACCACTTATGATAATCTCCTGATCAATCAAAGGTTTGATCTCTCGATTGTTAGATGAGATGATCGCCTAATCACTCAAAAGGTATCTCACTCTTGTTCAACAAGTCTATCAAGAATTTAATAACTAACATATTCTTGAAAAAGATCACTTAATTTGCACAGATTGCTAATGTAGAAAGTAGATCTTCTCCTTCCTCACTGCTGGTATTTGTTTAAGCTTTGTTGGTCTCTTTTCTGCAGGTTATCTTTGTTGTCACTGTAGGTTATTTTTGCTGCAGGTTCTCTTCTCCTATTGTTGATGTTGCCTCACCTGTTGCCTTAACAGGATATCTCCTATATTGCTAATACTACTTCCCTTGCTTCCTTGGTAGGTTCTCTCCTCCTATTAACAATGTTGCCTCCTTCAGCCTTGATAGAATCTCTTCCTTTACTGATGGTGTTATCTCACCTGTTGTCTTGATAGGTTTCTTCCTTTACTGCCAATGTTACCTCACTTGTTGCATTGGCAGGTTTTTTTTCCTTCATTGTTGACATTACTGCCCTATTACCAGGGCACATTTTCTCCTCTGCTATTGTAAGTTGTCGAACTTGTTGATAAGGCAAGTTTTCTTTTCCTAGTGTTGGTTGTGTTTCCCGCCTTGTTACTAAGACATGCTGCTGATTATGCTTACAAGTTGCAATTTTTGGTCATACTTATTGGTATTGCTACTTGCATTTGTTGCTATTATAATCTACAATTATTGCTGGTTTACTTACTTTTGTTGCTGGAACTTGTTGTTGCTGTTGTAATCTACAATTGTTGGTTGTTTGTTTGCACTTGCTGGTGCTAAGGGATGTGTTGTTGGTGTTGCAAGCTGCTGCTGGTGTTATAGTGGTGTTATGAGTTGTTGTTGATGTTGCGGGCTACTTCTGGTGTTGTGGGTTACTACTGGTGTTATACAGGATATGTTATTAGTGTTGCCTATTGCAGGTTACTAGTTTTTTTATTGCAACTGTAGGATTCCTCGGATGGCTACTGCAACTCCTTCTCCCTTTGGTTTGGTTGGCTACTGCCTTTTTCTTTCTTTGGTTTGGCTATTGCACACTTTCCTTTTTGGTTTGGTATGGCTACTACACACTTTCTCCTCTTGTTTGATATGGCTATTGTACACCTTTTTCTTTAGTTTTGTGTGGCTCTTGCACATTTTTCTCTCTTTGGTATGGCTGTTGATATTTTTCTCTCCTTGGTGTGACTGCTACACATCTTTCTCTCCTTGGTGTACCTGTTGTATGTCTCCTTTGCTAGTTTGGTGTGGCTGCTAGCTGTTACACCACCTCCTTTGATTGGTGTGACTGCTTTCTTCTTTGGTGGTTACTATCACCTTTTCTTTAGCTAGTTGCTGTTGTAATCTCCTTGGCCAGCTACTACTTCTTGGTACTGCATCTCTCTTGGTCGATTACACCTCTCTTTAGTTGTAACTCTCTTGTCCGATTGCTACTACACCTTTTTTGGTCTACTATTCTCTCCATGGTGGCTGTCTTCTTTGCCTTGGCCAGTTATTCTCTCTTAAGTGGTTGCCTTTCTCTTTATTGTTCACCTTTCCTTGTTGCTGCTTTTAAGTTTGCCATTCTCTCTAAAAATTTTACAGCACACACACTTGTCTTGTAAGGTATATATAGTTATTTATAGAACCCTAAGATTAGGGTTACATAGTCATAAATAGATAGTATTGATTCTTAAAAGTTGCCTTATAATCAATGATTTTGCCAATGACCTCTCTGCATTTCAACAACATTTATAATATCAAATTAACACAAACAATTATGTAAGATAATGTTGACAATAAATCCAACATTAATCATCAAAGATAGGCTTAACAATCTTTCCCTTTGGATTTGTTAGCAACACATTAAATCCAACTTTTAGTAGGTAAGCATAAGTATAACTCCATCTGAAGCATACATCTCCCTTTTTACATATACTTGTACCTTTAGTTCCCTCTTTTTCATACTTCTCTCCCTTGATAATTTTTCCTACTTTATTTATCAAGCTACTCTCCCTTTTAATTAATATATACTTTCTTTGAATTTATACAAAATATCCCTCCCTTTAACAACAAATTCAAAGAAAAATAGAGGAAAGAAAAGGAGAAGGCTTAAAAGATACCTCAACGTCTAAGGAATGGTTGAACATATAAGTTCAACCTTTTTTGTCTTGGATGTTTCAATTTCCTATGCTACAACAAATTCTCATATTTGGTGCTCATATAGCATGTGTTTTTGCTTCTAAAAACTTAATATAAGTTTTTATTTGTTCTTTCTCCCTTAGTAAGAATAACACCATCACTTAATTTCTTTACTGTGTAACCACTCTTGTTGAAAATAACTTCATGTCCATCATTACAAAATTGGCTAACACTAATAAGATTATGTTTTAGCCTTTTAACATAAAGTACTTCCTTTGATTTTAGTTTTTCTAAGCCAAATTCAGTAGCACCGATACCTTTAATCTTTAAGGCACCATTATTGCCAAATTTGATTGATTTTCCATCATATTTTACTACTTCCTTGAACATCTTAGTCTCTTATTATATGTAAAGAGTAACCACTTTTTAGGATCTATGACTTTTCTTTCTTGGAAGCTTTTAAAGCTACTTCTACAATCATAGTCATTTATCTTCCTTTTGTTGATTCCTCGTCACTTGAAAATTCTAAAACATCATCTACTTTAGCAACCATCACATTTCCTATAACATTATCATCAGAATCATTATCAATTTTTCCTTCATTCAGCTTGCTTAAATAATTTATTCTTTTCAATCTTAAGAATTACTTTTTCTCTTTGACACTTGAATTTTCAGCTTTAGAATAGCTAGATTTCTTTATTCTTTTCCATGGGACCGACTCATTATCATCATCACTATTTGCTTCTCTTCTCTTTGAGCAGTTGGCGATAAAGTACCCTATGTCTACACAACTAAAGAACTTTAAAGGTAATTTTCCCTTATACTTTTATTTTCTTTTCTTCATATTATTGGTGATGTATGTTATGACTTCATCCAGTTCAGTATCACTATCTTCTTTTTTAGAGTTACTAATAGATTCTTCTTCTTGGTCTTTAATCTTTAGCTTCTTCATTGCCTTGAAGGCTAGCTTTTTCTTTACCTTGGACTTCTTTTCTTTTTTTATTAAGACTATTCTCATTTTAAATTCTACAGCACACATATTTGTTTTGGAAGGTGCATGAAGTTATTTATAGAGCTTTGAGATTAAGGTTGCACACTCATTAATGGTCAGCATTGATTCCCAAAGATTACTCTACAATCAACAACTAGATTTGATTCTTAAAATTTAGGGTTAACGGTTAACGTTGACTTATTGACTTCAGGGTTGATTCGTTATCACCAGTTTTGTCCATGACTTCGATGCATCTCAACGACAGTCAAAATATCAAATCAACAAGAATAACAATGTAAGATGTTGTTGACAACAAATTTAACATTAGTAATCAAAGATGAGCTCCATAAGTTAATAAAGGGTTTGATCTGTATACTAAATTGTATTAAAAGACCTATTTTTGTTTTGAGTTGTTAAATTTTAAGTTAAGGTGGAATATATATGTAAAAGGCTTAATTTCTTAGGTTTATTTAGATTTATAGGTTTGGTCGAGTCTTGATACTTAATTACAGTTTTTATTTTGATTTTTATGTCTAACTGTCATTAATTGTAATATTTTTAAGGATTTATTCATCAAATTAGATTTGTATTTCTTGATTAAAAAGATCTTATATAATTAAGATTTTTCTTATATAGATATGTTAAGAAATACATTTTCTTTATAGGATTATGATATTTACATATTTATATAAAAGACTATAACTATGTAAAATGAGAATAAATAAGATTGAGATATTTCTACCAAGTTTTGGTTTACTTTTTTGTGTTATTGGAAGAATACATTGTCTTGACTTATTAAAAGAGTAATCAACCTTTATGGTGTCTTAATATTGAGACTTTTAATACTTAGTTTCCTTAGGGTTATGATCTAATCAATCTAACTTGTTTCTTAACTTTTTGGATTGTAAATTACAATTTGATTTAAGGATTCCTAAGGTAAGTTGTCTAATGGGTTATTTATCACTTACATATACAATTGACATTTCTAAATATAGCTTGAGGATAATGATAAAGTTCAAAGAGATAAGAAGAAAAAGGAAGGTTGTGTAAAATTAAGGTATTGAGGGCAATTTATACAAGTGTTTTATAAGTTAGCTTAAAGGAGTTAAGAAGACAAATGCAAATAGTTATTATTATTATTATGATTGTCGTCATCATTATCAATTTGGCATACATATCCCTTGAGGTGTCTAAAACTAATCTTTGATTGGGTTGAATTTTGCTATTTTAGTGACCTGTTTGAGAAGTTTATAAGGGGTAGTAAGAAGAACATCATCTTTACTAACTTTATCACCTTTGGTAACTATTATAGTATGAATAAACACTTAAGATTATGTTAAAACCCTTATTTTGGAAGACTCAGACTATAAAGAGTTTGTAAAGACAAAGTATTATTAAAATATCTTTAAAAAATTTTCCTTAAAGAGGATAAAGATTTGGATTAGGATTTAAGATTCATTTAGTTATTATATTCCATGATAAGTAATAAGGACAAAAGCATAAAAATAAAAGTTTTATTGTAAAAAGGTAAAAATGAGGAGAAAGGAAGTTTTGTTATAGACAACTTCCTTTAAAAAATAAATAAGGGTAAAAGTATAAAAATAACTCTTGAATAGCCACTAAAGAGGAAAATGAGAAATTAACCCAAATAGATCTAATGATTATGATTCAATGAAGGTGTTATGTTTGAAACCTGGTGATAGTTAGTGCCTTTTTAGTCCATTAAAAACATTTGAAGAATAAAGTGACTTAGAGAAATTAAAATTTTCAAATAAAGGGCTAGATGATAAAGATAATTTATATGAATTGCTAGTAACCCCTTAGTTTGGCTTAATAATATCATTTACCTCTTTCCTTAAGTCGACTTAGGAAAATGTTACTTTTCTAAGATAAGCACATCATCCCTTTAGGCCCTACATATGTACTTAACTTAAATTATTCCTTTAATTACATTAGCATTTAAAGGTAATTATAAATACCTTATAAATGTTATTATTGAAGCATGCATTAATCATTTCTTGACTTTGTTAGTTTTTACATGATCACATCTTTTATTGACTTAAATATTGAAATACTAACACTGAGTTAAGACCTAACCCCCTTAACCTTCTTTTGTCTTATAAATCAAAAATCCTATTTAGCTTAGGTTTTTAGGCCTATAACTTTTTGAATTTAACCTTATGAAGTCTTAACCTAACTATAAACCTAGTTGATTTGACCATATCAAGTTTTAGTCCGATTACTAAGAAAGCCCATTTAACTTTATCATAAGCTTTATTAATATTAAGTTTTAGTGTCATATGTCCCTTTTTTCTATGATATTTATGCTTTATAAAATTAATTATGACAAATATAATTAAAAAGTTACTAATTATAAGCCTTTTAAGGACAAAAACATTTTGTGAATCTAAGATAATTTATGGCAAAATGACATTCAATTAATTAGTTATAGTTTTAGTTATGACTTTGAAAAAATATTGCATAAACCAATTAGTTGAAGTCCTTACAATTTGTTAAGATAGCCAACTTTGAAATTAGACACATATGGATATAATTAAATAAGTTATAATCCTCTTTGTTGTTAAGAATATTTAGAAACTTTGCAATAAAATCATCACCAACTATTTGGCAAAAGGATTGATAAAAAAGGGTTGTCATATCATCAAGATCAAGGACTTTCATTAGATGCATTTTACATAAGGCTTTAAATAGTTTTTTTTTTTAATTATTAACTAAACATTTTATTCATTTTTTTTATTACTTCTGATTGAATGGTATCTATAATTGGCTACATAATACATACTCATTAAGATTAAAATAAATCTTTGAAATAGGATATAAATGTTGTTAAAATCTCTTATTTAGTTAAATAAATTAGTGATTATTGTCTATAAGTTGCTAAATATGATTCCTACGTCATTGTTGTGAACCAATAAAGTGGAAAATTTTCATGTTTTTGCCATCTTCCTTAAGGTAGATAGTCTAAGATTTTTACTTTCATGTTATTTTTTCTTTATGCAATAATTCATTTATCTTAATTTGGATTTACTTAAAAGAGATAATATAAGTAGTTGTTAAGGGGGCTTTTTAAGCTTTTGTTATTTTTTTCTAAAGATACAAGTAACATGGCCAAAATGATGTTGCTTCCATTTTTTTAAAGCATCACCATAAATAATATCAAACCTAGTAGATCATGAGATTATAATACACACTTAGCTTTGATCCATACCTTATTTACTATAAATTTCACAAAATGGATCTTAGATGTATTCTTAAATAAGAAAAGGAAGTTGCTTTAAAAAAGAAAATTGGTAAATGATTCTAACCACACTTTTAATGAGTTATGATCCAAGCTAAAGCACACAAGGTAAGTAATTAAAGCTTAGGAGTACAATTTTAGAAAATTGGTAGTGGTAAAAACAAAAAAAAATTAAGTTCCTAAATGTTCTTAAGTTCTTCCTTTCCATTAGTTCATGTGAATTCATGTCCTTAAAAATTTAATACAATCAATTTACAAGTATTAATAGTATTCATATACCTTTTTATACAATTAATAGGTCTTGGATAGTCTTTTCACTTCTTATATGTGAATAAAATCTCATTTAAATTACCTTTATGTACCTAAAGTTTTTACATTTGATTATTTAAATGATAGAGAAGATTTCAAGTAGTTTACTCCTGTGGCTAATCATAAAGTCTATGCTTCTACTTCTGCTTTTTCTTCGTTAACATTGCAAAGACTAATACATTATAAGAAGTCTTTACAAGCCAATAAATATGAAAAGGGCTCCATTTTACTATGCATGTTCTTTAAGATATTGATTTCTTGTTCTTAAAAAACTATAAGTCTAACAATTTTGATTTATTGTTCATTTTGCAATATGACTAATAGCAAAGGTTATAATACAGCCCTATTAAAGGTTACGAGGATCTTAAGCCATAACTACCAAAAGTTGGAAATTACTTGTGCAATTCACTATTTATAGAAACTTATGAGCTTTAAGTCACCATTTTAGTTTTTTTAATGGAAACTAGACTCAAGGCTTGCAAGATGAATAAATTATGTCTTAATTTTTATTTTTGTCTTTTACACATTCTTTTCTTTTGGTTTTTATCTTTTTCTTTAAATTTTCAATCTTTTTTCATTTTTTGTCTCTTTTTTTTTCTTTTCATCTCTTTTATTTTAATTTTTGTCTCTTTCATTTTTATTTATTTTTTTTCCTTTTTTAATTTATTGACCTTTTTTTTTTCTCTCTTTTCATCTAGTTCCCACTCTCTATCATTTATATTTCTTTTTACAATCTCCCTCTCCATCTCTCTCTTTTATATCCCATCTCTTTATCTTACATCTCTTCATCACTCACTCATACACACTCTTATCTTTATCTCTAAATTCTCTTTTTCTTTCTTTTTTTATTTTTCTATTTTTTCATCTAGTTCTCATTCTCTGTCATTTATCTCTCTCTCTCTCTCCATTTCTTTCTTTTATATACCCGCCCTTTGTCTTACATCTCTTCATCACTCACTTATTCCCTTCTCTATCTTTTTATTTTTTCTCTTTCATTTTCCTTATCTTCTCTATAATATATAAGAAATCATTCTAATTACAATTTTGATACTTAATTTATGTAACTTAAACATATTTTATTAATTTTATAAATTTAATTTAATAAGTATTTTGTATAATTAATCAAAATTTAAACATTTTTAAAAAAGTATAAAATTACTAATAAGTAAAATAAAATAATTTTGATACTTAATTTTAATTTTTTATCATAAAAATAATTAAATAATAAAATATTTAATTGTGATGAAATTATTTTAATACACTTAAGATTAGACTATTTTATATAATTAAATACCTTTTAAACATGACATAAAATAAGCAAAAAAAAATATTTTGCCTATAATATTTGCCTTTTTTATTAATAACACTTACAATTTTTTTTAATTACACCTATCAAGATTTTTTTTTGTTAATATTTTACATCATTTTTTGTTAGTCTTTCGTTATCCATAAAACATAATAACTCATGCAGTGTCATATATGCATAATTTTGCCAAATTAAGAGCCACGACAGCATTTTTGTGATGATATGACACTATTTTTAAAAATTTTAAAAATTAAAAAATTAAAGATTAAAATTTTGAAATTTTTAAAAAAATATGAAAAATTAGAATTTAATTTTAAGGAGTAAAATATTTCTACATTAATGTCTAAAAAAAGTAACTTATAGAATATAAATTAATTTAAAAAAATTCTAAGAAAATTAGAAATTAATTTATTAAAAATATAAATAAATTGTAAATTAATTTTGAAAAAAGAAAAACAAAAAAGGTGTGACAAATGTGTTATCTTGGGCATTACAAGAGGAAGAAGAATAAAGGGTATTTACCAAGTAGGTATTATGCTAAAGTCAGTAATAATGGGAGACACGTAAAATTATTTTCATTATTTTTAAAATTAAATTAAATTTTTTATAATTTTTTATTCATATCAATTAATTTATATTTTTTTATTTTTAAAATTAATTTCTGAGTTTTCAATTTTTTTCTATTTTAAGAACTTTTTAATGGTCAAAATAATTTTTATAATTGTTTTCCTATTTTTAGAATTATTTCTGTTGTTAAAATTAATCTCTATTTTTAATATTTTTTAAAATTAACATCAAATTTTTAAAATTTATTTTTTAAAAATTATCATAATTTCATCATAAAATTATTAATATGATTTATAATTTGATAAAATTGTGCATCTATAACATTATTTGAATTGTCATATGACAAAAATAATAGAAAATTGATGAAAAAAGTGTAAAAAAATTGGCAGAAAAAAAAACAATGAATATAATCTAAAAAGCAAATGGTATAGGTAAAATCTATTTTTTTTTTTTTTGCATATAAAATAATAACATAATCTATTTTATACTCATATTATCTACTTTAGGTAGCAAACGGACAACAAAGATAATTAAAGGTCAAAGTTCGCACGAGCATGGCTGGCGATTAGCGCGCCCACTAAATTCGACCGCATATCTGTTGATCATCCGTCCCGCATAACGTGAAAAGTCAAAAACGTCGTTGTACATAGCCATGGGTATCTTGTTCAATCATCATGCGGCAAAACCTGAGGAATCCACGTTTTGACTGCTACTTTTCGTACGTGCCGCGGCTCTCTTCTCTGTCCTGCTTCTCATTCTTTTGTTTCTCTCTTTCTGGGTCTGTTTATTTAGATATCTTTGATCTTTTTGAATTATCGGAACTTCAGTTGTACCTGGTTTGGACTTTTTTTTTTCTCCATTAAGTGGACGGGGGGAATAAATAAATAAATGGCTTCGAGTTTTGATCGGTGGGAGAAGGATCCCTTCTTCTCTGCGGCCGAGGAAGTTCAAGAATCCGCCGACAGGTATTCTTTTTTTTTTTTTGTTTTAACTGCACCCAGTATTTATTTATGGTTTCCATTTGCTTATCAATTTTTTTTCTTTTTGTTTTCAATTTATTTCATTATTGAAAACGGGCATTTCAGATCGCGTCTATCAACCTTTTTTTTTAATTTTTTGTGGCTTATTCCGGCAGTGGAAACTGAATGGATAAACCTATAGGTCTGAATTTGTTTCTGTTTATCTTCGTTTGCCAAAGGAATAAAACTGGCATTAGAGGTTCTGTCTGGCTGATGTTCTGTCTAATGTGTGTTGTCGGTGTCCTCTTTCATTTGGTTGACTTATGTTTTTTTTTTTTTTTTCTGTTAATGATAAAATATGCGAAGGATGGAATCTACGTATAGAACATGGATTCACGCGAAGAACGACGCTTCTAGTATGTGGAATTGTGAGGAATTGCGTCGGGACCTATGCACTGCCATTGGCACCACCAGATGGCAGGTCTTTTCTTCTCCATCAGACTTGCATTTTTCCCTTTTTTTTTTTTTTCTCGGGTTCTTAACTTTCCTCATTTGTGCCATTTTGAAAGCTAAATTTGAATTTGGAATGGGCATTGCAGTTAGAGGAGTTTCAGAGGGCTGTCAGATCGGCTTACATTAAAAGCTCTAGCGATGATGCAAGAGACAGGCATCGCGAATTCATCCTTGCAATTGAGGATCATATTTCCAGAATTGAGAATTTGATACATGAATCTGCCAATTCAGAGGGCAACACGCCATTGCCTTGGGCGTATTTGGATGAAGGAGAAAGCAATGAACTCGCATTGTTTTTGTCAGGGCCATCGGTATTTGCAGACAACACCTCTCAGAAGAATCTCAAGGGGGACAATGAAAAACCACAATCAATCGGAAAAGCTATAGTCCCCAATTGTCCAAAGAACAGTGCTCAGTCAATTGAACAGGATTCATTGGAGTCTAAGAGGGAGAAAATTCACGGGCATAGGAGGACAGCCAGTGCTGGTGCCGACATTGCAGCTTGGAAGATAGCAATTTCTGAAGATAGTTACCCAGTGAATTCTTCTAATGGACAGGCTGTCCGACCCCCACGAAAGATACCTAGTTTGTCTGGAATTTTAGATTCCATTGAATCCACCTACAACTTCAAGTGGCCAAAGAATGGTGTTAGGAAATGGAAGCTGGCAGATCATCAAAAAGAATCTGATACTGCACCACTGCAATCTTTGCATTTGACCAGGGTGAGTAGTTAGAATGCCTTTTTTCTGGGATTGAATATGGGGATCAGCTCTTAATTGTTGATTATCTCATGTTGGCACATCACTAACGCTGGCAATTTTTTTTTCTTTTTTGTAATTTTTTGACAGGGCATTAATGAATATTATGAAAGAAGTAAGAGTTGCTTGGACAGTTATGATGATTGCTATGATAAACAACTCTACAGCTGGTATGGAGCTATACAAAGACAGCTTCAACGTTCTCAGTACCAAATTCAATACAGTCGACCCATTCGAACAGTCTTCTCAATTGTTTTTCTTTTTTGCTTAATCTGTGAGTTCATTATCTGAGTTTTTTTTACCCATATATAATATGCATCGTTTATATCTCTGTATCTGTGTTGGTATTTATTGCCTGTGTGTATTACTGTTAGCAATAATCTTTAGGTGTTAAGCATATTAGCTTGCATCGTGAGCAGATGGTTGCTAACTGGTTATTGTTTCTTAGAAGAAACTTAGGATCATAATCAAATACACCATTATCTTTCCTAACTCAAGGAATTAGGTTTAACATTGGCATGATAGTACACGATGGTATGTGAGAATTTTTCCATTGGCTTATGATGATTCCTTTTCCAAATATCTAGAAATCATTTTTGGGACTCCAATTCATTTCTACTAAATACAAAGGTTGACCATGTGTCTTTGCTGTTTTTGTTTGCTAATATTTGGATCTTATGTTTTCCTGTCATACAGACATTAAATGTTTCCATGGTCAGTTGGGGAAGTAACATATGATTAATGCTAGGAGACTCAAATTTTCTTGTAGTCATTGCCTCAAAACCTCTTCGGATCCACTTTTGTTATTTCTCAATTGCCTGTTGAAGTTAGAAACCAACAAATTATAATTTTTCTTGGAAGCCTGCTCCTGTTCAAACATTATTAGGTTGTAATCAGAATCTTGCTTCGTTGTGAACTCAGTCTCAGTTTAAATATCCCTTTTCCTTTCAAACACTGCTTTTTAACTTATTGTACACCAGACATATAGTCACCAGTTATAGCACTTTCAGTTTGGTAGAAGATTGCGTTCATTCTACATCAAGTGTTTCACATTGCAAGTAAAATAAATGATGTGGTGAGTAATGACCATTCATGTATCTGCTCTGAACAAGTTTCTTTTTTTCTAGCTGTTGACTGGAAAAGATGCTGTAGAGTGGTGTTGGGTTTGTGAAATGATGCATTCCATGGTCTACATATAGGTCCAGCCACTGTCCATATCACAAATCACCTGCATAATTCAGACTTGTTGGGGAGAACCATGTTGAAAAATGTTTAATCTTTTTTTTTTTTTTGTGTAGCAAATGCAGGGTTAGAAATGGTTTTAGAGAAAAGAAAATCTCCTATCAAATGCCATGCCAAAGACATGCTTTGTGATGTTATGATTTGCATCTTCTGGCATTCTATGTTTTCTTCACCTTTTTAATTACTCTAGAAACATTATTGCCGCCAAATGTCTTAATGATTTTTTAGGGATAGTAATGATTGTTTTATGAAGAGCTAACGGTTGGTTTAAGTAGTTAGAATTTTAATGCAAGCTGTTACTTTTATGAATTTATCAATTGAAATTTGGAATTAAGGTCTGGTTGAGTTCATTGTTCAATCTATGCACTTTCTGCAGTATTGGTTGCATTGCATGCATTGTGAGGATCTATGAAATCTCTATGCTCCATTCAACGAAAGGGGTCAGTACATGCCTTGGAGGCATTCTACTGTCAATATCAGGATTTTGCTTCTCGAGAGAACAAGGTGTTGCTCATAGGTATGCCATGCTATGCCCAGAAGTAACCTTGATTTCTTCTCTGTCCAACTTTCTCATTCCCCCAAACCCAACCCCACACCACCTCCCCCTCCCTCAACGAGATTTTTTGATGAAGAGTAAATGGGTTGTATTTCTGTAAGATCCGGGATGGTGGAGAAGTTGACTTGAGTTTTTCCATTGTGCCAATGATCTTGTAACATAACTTATTTTCATATCATTTGTTCGATAGATTTTTAGAGATTTTAGCTTTGTTTAGCTTTCTGCTCTGATTTTTTTGTTGTCACTAGGTGGTTAGAGACAATTTTCAAGTATTGATCACTTTTTAGTCCATCATTTTTCAATATTTGAAGTAATGCATCTTTATCTCAAACTTCTCACTTCGTCTCAACCCGTTGATAGAAAGCCGCTTTCAATCAAGGCAGTTCATAAATACGGAAACTAGTATTAAATTGTTGGCAAATGTTCAGTAACTTGGCCAAGGTGTAAGTGATATCTTCTACCTTGAAGGTTTCGAATGAATCGTGGTCTCTTTGATGAGTTTTTCAATTGCATAAAGGCGTCGAATTGTGCTAAATGGATTTTCAATCAATCAAAGTGAAGTTCAACATCTAAATAAATTGTTTAATTTGTGCTGAAGTAAAACTTATTATATTCTCCAACGAGGAGTACTTCTGATTGACATCGTTCAGAATAGGCATTACAGAAGAAACAGTGCAGTTAAGGGGTGGATGGCCCGTCTCATTAGGTGACCTCCTAGTTGGCGATTCTTGCCAGGTAGCTGTAACTCAAATAGGAAGCAGCAACCAAAAGTGGCACAAAGAACTCCATAAAAGCTGCATACTTAGAGGTGCGATTGTCCTTGATGACAAAAGCTTTAATCCCCTGGTACCTGGATTCCTTCAGGGGGACGTCCTTGCTATCTGCTTTGAAAGCGTATCCCTGGACCACACCTACCTGGTACCCTTTGATCAAGTCTTGTGCTGCCTTGCTGTGCCCGACATCCTTGAATTCCTTTGTTGCATCTTTTCCTGCTGACTGAATTAAAGCTTCTTCTCCTCCAGGGTGCTCTTCCAAGAACTGTGTCACGTCAACGACCTGCTAATTTTAAGAAAATTACATTACCCACCTAGTAAAATGAGAGAGAGAAAGAGATAGAAGAGAAGTGGGATGTTACCCTGCCATCAATGACCAACCAGCAGTCTTCCTTCGATTTGTGCTGGCCAACCTGTGTGAGGGTGAAAAGTTTGTGTTCAGCCATGTTGCACTTGGGAGGTGGGATCCTTGAAACCAGAGCAAGACTGATGGGGTTTGGATACGGATTGGTTGAAGCATGCAGCCACGCCAGTTCTTATACTGCTAGGGACGGAAAGTGTGCTAGGTGGCTCAAGGGTCCACGTGCAGAGGTAGGTACGGCATCTATATGTCAGAGATGAGTACAGCAGATTGGTTGACGTTAGAAGGTACCTATTAGATATTCATTCATTTTGGTGGAAGGCCATCCCGAGAAAATTCGAGGGACCTATTGATTGAATGATGCGTTTCTCTATTTGCAAGATTATCTAACCCAAGCTGGCGTATCCATCAAAACAGTAAAGCCGAATAAGACTCGATCAGAGGCCTAAAATCCTTGGTTTTATGAGAATTAATTAACACTTGCCGTTCCCTCAAAACCGTTTAATTTCTACACATCCTTGTTGCCTTTTAGGTCTCCACAACCTCATCCCTAATGACGCCAGCTAGCTCACATTGGCTCAAAGGCTTTCTCGCAGAAACCAAGGGACGCGGTTGAAGCAAGGGACTAAATAATCTACGATAAAATTTTCCGAGCTACATTTTGCTCAGCCTATCGGAAGATACCTCAGAATCTGACGCAGGCTTAATGCTGACCATTAGGCTGTTTGCTTGGAATACGTTTAATTGGGTTGCGGACTTTGGATAATTGACAAAATGGCAGCGTCTAAAAGGGTAATTCATGGTTTAGGCAGGTTAGGTAGCACCACCAATCCACCCACAGATTTACAGCTCACGGGGCTTAATCATTATCAACTGATACATTCAAAAATATCATATAAACTGATACAATTATTTGAAGGGTGAGATTTGATTAAATATCTCTCTCAATCTTGACAATTATCTGCAGTGACATCGTTGAGGGGTACGGAGATGGACTATCCATCTTCCAGTTAACAAAATCCATGAAAACTCATTTCTTGGTTTCCCATCTATTGAACTGATTTGGCATCTTCTTCCTTTATGGATTATGGAACTTAACATTTGTTACATTCAGACTGCAAGCTCGTCTAAATCAAAGAGGTCTAACAAATGCAGTGATTTTCAAAATTCCAGAAGTTGCCCTATGAAATTTCTCCAGCGGCCTTTATTGTTCGGAGCAACGCGAAAAGCCAAGATGAAAAGCTATTATGACGCACGAGCTTCCTCTGTGCTTCTGTATAAATGTTTAGAATTGCCATTATCACTTTCATCCTTCCCATGAAATTCAATGCCCTGGAATGTGACCCTAGATGACCGATATTGACTACCAAAGGCAGTGCCAAAGCCCCATCCAAGGCCTAACCCAACCCCACAGCCTCCGCCTGAAAAACAAAGTTCAAACTATGAACAACTCTCTTGCACATGATACCATTTGAAGACATTAAACATCATTATCAGAAAACATTTCTCTACTACTTTTAGTAGATATAAGAGAAAAGGTGCTACCTGCCCCAAGACCCAAGGTATTCAAAGGCATACCTGCAGAAAAAACATCATAATTGGCATGTGAGCTGCTAAAGAGGGTGCTTGAACTTTGAGACTAAACCGTAAGATGATTGAGTATAAGGAGGCCCCAACTCCAAACGAAGATCATGCCAATAAAATTTTGGCAAAAAGCTGTTGTGTCGGCAATTAAGTTAACCAATTGACTTGAAGATTGAACACCAATCAAGTTAACCGAGTTCCATGAGACCTCAAGGCTCGACAATCAACTTGATGGGTTACGCATAATTCAAACATCAACTGAACAACACACAGGAGGACTCAAATAGAATTTCATCAAGGAAAAATGTTAAGGCCCCAACAAGAACAACAAAATAGAACTCTTCTCATTTAACCATACTGTCAATCTTCCCAACAGCACAAAATGCCATAAAAGCTAATCTCTCTCTCTCTCTATATATATATATATATTTTGGGGAGTGGGGGAGGTGGCATAATCCGATGACATGAACAGACGCAAAGATCCAGAGAGATAAGAAATTAACATATATACCAAGGGCATAACAACAACATTATGAACCACTAGTGATCTATAATCATGGTGGGATAGCCTGCTGCTTAGTTTCCGGAAAAGCCAACTGATGCAAAAGGAGAAATCTTTCTCATAAAATGGGGTGAAGCTTTTCTAAAACAGACTAGCAATATTTGCCCTTGGCCAATGTAAAATTGACGAGGAGGTTTGGAACAGATTTCAATACGATTCAAAGGCTAGTTGAGGCATAAGGAAGAAAGAAAGAAAGAAAGAAAAAAAAAACTGACCTCCAAAGCCCCAACCAACACCGAAGCCACAACCAACGCCGAACCCTGGAATCAAAATTTGGAATAAAAGAGGGGAAAGGAGATAAGGCAATATTAATTAAATCAGGCGAGAGTTACTGAAATAAATCAACAGAAACATCCTCAATATTGATTGATTGTATTTGATCAAAAACAGAAAAGAAAAGAATAGAAAAGAAAAAGATATGGATAGAATACCGAATCCGACACCAGCTCCATTGAAGTTTGTAAGAACCATTTTCTTACACTGCAGACACCGCACCAGGCACGCTTGGGAGTTGGGATACTCGATGAAGGTGGCCCCTTTGCAAACAACGGGGGGCTAATTGATCTCAATGCCCAAGATCTAAATTCTCTACCTTAAATTTTCTTGAAACGTCAATCACTTCGTAAAAAACAAAGAATGCTGGCAAACCAAAAATAGCCCATCAAAGAAGCCCAAATGTTCTTTTCCTATCAAGCCCAAAACCCTTGTACTAAATCTCCTTCCAAGTCTTTGTATACTATTCCAGGGCCAACCCGAACCCAGGGAGAGAGAGGGCTGTTAAAACTCTTTTAAGATCTATCTGTCTTCGGGTTTTTGAGTGATGTGAAGGGCAACTTGAGGGTGTGGACAAGTCATGAGCACTGTGATACTCTTGTGAGCGTAAAAATGAGCAGAAGAGGCTAAAGGCGGATCTTCTCCGAAGGGCAAGGATTAAATGAAAGATAACGACAGGAGAGGTGAGAAAAACTTCTCCTGTTGCTAGAAATTTTCCCTTTATTGTAATCTCCGATGAGGACCTTTTTTAAGGATATGGCTTTCGTCTTTTTTTTTTTTAACAGGTATGGACTGCTGTGTCATTCCAGCTCAGGCTAGAATGGGCCTGCTGGATTGAGTATCCTTTCATTTAGACTACTAGCAGATGAAGGACGAGCAATGTACTTGGGCCCTTGGCCTAATTCTCATGGTATGGTATGCATCGTGTAATAATTTAATTAAACATACAATTTCCTCCTCCTTCTTTCTTTTTTTTTTTTTTTTTTTTTGGTTTTTGGTTACAACAAAATCAAATGCGTTGCAAATATGTTAACTCAAGGGCAGAAGTCATCTATTGACGTACTCATCCAATTTTTCGTGTAACTATATATATATATATATTATTAAAGTAATGTTGAATTTAATTAAGTTTTTTAATCATTTAGTATTAATTTTAACAAATTTAAATTTTAATATCAAATTTTTAGTATGAATTATCATTTATGAAGAGATAAAAAATAATAAAGAGACTCGAATCTAAATTAATGTCAAAAATTACACCAAATTATCAATTATATTATTTTATTAGTACAAAGATATTTTGTATATAATGGAACACGTCTAATGAAATGCCTAAAAATTGGAGAAAAGGTCCCAAGTCTTCTGCAGGCAAAAAAAAAAAAAAAAATGGTTACCATAATAACTTTGTTTTGTTTTATCTATATATATATATATAAATATTCAAAGAATATGTGAAAGCAAGAGTAGCATTTGCAAAAGAATTGAATGCTTAGCAATTTCTTGTACGTACGAATAGGCTATAGAGATATGGTCACGGGCGACAAGAAAAGTGGGAAGAGTTTGAAAAAACATGGAGAGTTAGCCCACAACTTTGCTATATTGTCCATATCATTGCGATGTTGCTGTGGATCTGCCCAACCAAACCATAGTTTGGTACATCACGCCGCGTTCCAAAAAGTTTTCAGCATATTTGCCCTGCCCAGCTTTTGAATGTCTTTGGATTCTTTTTCTTTCTTATAATTTGTTTGTTTGATATGACGTTTTGCGACAAAATAACCCAACTTGCTTTCCACATCTATAACCTATTGTGACTAATAATTTTGACCTCAATAAGCCCAGTTTAGCTAGAACTCAACCCTAAATTCTTTGGCCTTTCACCGGACGATCTCCACGATGGTTCCTATACCCCTCTCAATCTCCTTCCTTAATAACTAACATTGTGTGTGTGTGTGTGTGTGTGTCTCTCTCTCTCTCTCTCTCTCTCTCTCTCGTTTCTCTACTTTTTAGCTTTCTTCTATAATTTCATGAATTGAGGAACCAGAATTTGAAAATTTGGAGATCTAATTGACAGATTTGATTGAGAATTTGGGGGCAGTCGCTCTCGGATTGAGAGAATGGCTTCCATGTCGCATTCTTCATTTACGCTCAACGAAACTTCAGCTTCTGATCTTCTTCGGAGTTCCGGCAGCAGTGGTACGAGGAGTATTCTGTTGAGTGCGCTAGGGAGAACGCGATTTATTAGCTTGAGAAGAGCAGACGGGGGTTCAGCAGTGCTTGCCAAGATTAAGAAGATGAAGAAGCACGAGTATCCGTGGCCCGATGATTCGGATCCCAATGTGAAAGAGGACTTCACTGATCATATATAGATATATATATATATATATATATATATATATTCATTGGAGATTCAAATTAATTTAGGGTTTTAGATTCCACTATTTAGGGTTAGGTTTCTTTATTTATTTATTTTTTTTTTCTTAGGTATAGCTGAAGGCCGCCCAATTAGTGGCATGTCGCTTGGACCAGAAAAAATGTTTTTGCCGCGGATCATAAGGCATTTCTTGTGCGCTGCGCTTACAATGTACGAACGGATCAGTTGTACCGAACGTATATGTTTGTCTGAAATTTGCGAAGTCAACTCTATTTCCCCAGCATTCCCTTTCAAACGCGAGGATAGCTGGATTAGAAAAGAAATGCCTGAACATGGAAGCCAGGGGCACGAGCGATTTAATTCTATTTTACCCTTTTTTTCAAATTTCTGTCGTAATTATTATTATTATTATTGTTATTATTATTAAACGTTCCTCTACCACCAGACTATACCGTTACAAATTGTAATTTATTGAATCTAGAGAATTATAATGATGTGATTGTACCCAAATGAAAAAAGAAAACAAAAAAAAAAAAAAAAAGCCATGAACTCGGCTTTCCTACATTGTTGCATGAAGAAAAGTAAAAATATCTTTCAGCTTTTAAATTCTTCGACAGCACCATGCAAAACAACAATTGTCTGAAAATTTCAATCGCATAGAGGGGCGCGACGCACCCAATACATGAATACCTAATACCATATGACTTGTCTTTGCTTCAACATGGTTGTCTTACATGGATCGAGCCACAACACCTCTCCTCCTCCTCCTCCTCCTCCTCCTCCTTGCCATTTCTCGCTTTCTCCTGTTCCCTTGCTTTCCAATGAAAGGCTCCTCTATAATGGTAGGCAGACCTGAAATATTTTGAAGCAAAAGTGATCCACTTACCCTACAACCTGGATCAATCTATTTTTATATAGTATTTTTTTTTTCTTTTTTGACTGTAAAGATCAGTGGCCAAGAGTGTGGGTTCCACTTAATAAAAAATAATTTTTTTATTTTTTATTTTTAAAATTTCAAATTTTCAGCCTAAATAACTAAATGAGTAACTAAGACAATAAAATATGTAACTAAAAATAAGAGAATATACAATTAGACATTGCTCAATATTCTCATAAGTTTATTGCATTTTCTATTTTACTTGTTGTACATTTTAATATTTTAGTTATAAACCTACTGAATTTTGGCTGGAAATTTGAAATTTTCAAAAAAAAAAAAAAAAAAAAAAAAAAAAAGGCACTTTTGGCCCTCCTATGACTGGATATTATGTCCATGTAACAAGATTTTTTTTTTTCTTACATAGAAAATTTCTTTTTAGTAAATCTCAATTGCAAGTATAACTCTTAGCTTTTGATTGAATTTAAAGTAGATTGCGAAAGAAAGTTGTGATAAAGAAAATAATTTTTTGTTACGATTATTTGGATAGATCAGAAATGGATAAGAAAGAAAATGAATATAAAAAAATCATATTCATGAAATAACATTTATGTCCTCGTGTAAAATTCTATATGTACTTTGATAATTGTTTTTGGTGCATCAAAGTGAGCAGGTGACTAAAATAAATGAAACTTAATAAGGTAGCCTGATTGAAAAATAAAAAAATTGGATAAAAAATAAAAAAAATTTTAGTCAATTGCAAAATGAGTTACGGATGCACAAGGTATGCCTCCAATAAGATAAAAAGTAAACAACTTAGAGGAATAAGACACAAGGGCAAATTAGTATTTTAATTAAAAAAATTAGTTGTTTGGATTGGCAACTGTTTATTTTTTTCTCCCTGTTTAAGTGAGACCATGAAAAGTGCCCCAAGTGAGAAAAGTTTCCAACAATTTTCTCTACACTTTCTTTCTCGTGGATATTTCAAAGAAGATAATTTGACTCTCTTGCTCACTTTTTCTCTTATTCTTTTATGTTGTTTCTTTTTCTCATAAACCAAACAAAGCATATGCCTTATTGTTGCATCTTTTTTTTCTTCTTCTTCTTTTTTTTTTTTTTTATCTAAAACATGAAATATACTTAAGAAATTTGAATATGAAATTATGTAGTTAATTTATATAATTTTAAATATACTCTTATCACTTAGACCAAGCATGATGGATTTAAAAAGACTTATCTAAATATTAAAAGATAAAAATTGACATGTTACGTTCGAGCATTCAAAAGCAAAAGAGAACGTGTCAATTAGATAATCATCAAAAAGCCTGAAAAAAAGAAAATGCAAACCAGGAATGATTAAAGTGAAATTTTAGTTGCTTACGGATGATTGGAGCCAAGCATTTACCAGATATAAAACCCTTTTCCTCCATCATTGTTCTGATCATATCATCGCGTGCTTGCTTGTCGTTGTTGCTCCCACAGTCATAGTCGTCATCACCAACCAATTCTTGCACGTTACCCACTTGAGTGCCTAAAAATTTAGACTTGGCATTTGCGAAGATCCACGTGGCATCCATCTGTTTGCTGATCATACGTACCGCAGAATATGGAATATTTTTCACACGCTTGCTCGATTCATCATTGTGGTTGATGAAGCCATTAAGGAAGATCATGCAATCCATCAGGCTCTCCTTGGCAAACCCTTTCATGTCATAGGCCTGTGATCTTCGCCAAAGGCTCTTGCAGTGAGTGTTTGCGGGATGGGACAGGCAAAGAGCTCGAGTTGAGTCGCTGATTGCAGCATCCGGGTCTTTGAGCAGCAAGTGACACTGAGCCCTGTTGCTGTAGAGGACCATCCTTTCCCTTTTAAACCTTAATGGACACAAGTCCAATGCCTCAGTATACTTCACTAATCCCGCTTCTACCTCTCCTGACCAAAACAAGCGATTCCCTTGCTGTCTTTTCAGGCCCACCAAAACCCTTTTCTCTTCTGCCTTCTCTTCAGACAGCATTCTCTGTCTTTTCCTCCTCTCAACTTTCAGATCGCATACTTCTTCTAGAACCTTTTCAACTTTTTTGTCCTTTAACTTCAAGTTGATTTGTTCATAATCTAAAAGCAGTGCTCTTGTAATTTCGTCCCCAACGTTTGATCTGCCGCCAAGGCTTCGAAGTTCAACTAAATCTACAAGACACAAGGAGGCAGCTTCTATAACTTTGTACCTCGTATCTTGGTCCCTGAGAAGTAGTAATAGACAATCAATGCTCATGTACTGCCAATCATCTGAAGATTTCGAGAGGCGACAAAGATTCTCTATAACTTCTTTGGACTCAGCAACGTGTTTTCTTCCAACTTTACCGTAGCATAAGATTCTTAGGAGTCCAACACCAGCAGGTGATGTGTGATTGGACAATCCACCCCACATTTGACCCAAATCTTTTAGAAAATCCTGTCTACATATGAGATCCAGAGACATCCCTTTAGAAACAAAACAATTTAAGAGATTGAGAGACCAGCACTGAAGTTGGCTTGCCCACTCCTCAGCCTTTCTGTTCTCCATCTCCAACCCCCCCACACCTCTTGTAAGCAGGTCACTGTGATATTTTAATCTCTCCTTTGAATCCCCTAACCCAACAAAGTTATTGTATATCACTTCAAGGCAAGTAGAAGCTAATTGCATGACCAAATTGACTATCTCATTTTCATAGACTGCCACAGCTTCGAAGGTTCTTTTATAGCTAGCAAGGTGACCAAGTGCTCGAATAGCAACTCTTTGCTCAACCCAACTGATTTTTCCTCGTAAAAGTTCCATTAGTGAAGGTATGACGTCTGATTCAACAGCTTTCACCGCGAACTCGGCCTTGTTCATGGTGTAGGAGCCAATTACGTGAGCTGCATAATATGGGATATAGATGTTTTGATTGCTAAGAAGCCAACTTTTATCTGTAATACCTTTGTGGATTAAACTTGCCAGGCATTTGAAAATTCCAAGTGATGGAAACTCTGGATCATTCGGTTGCGTCATGGCAATGTTCCATAGGCCACTAAGAACTAGCACATCTTCCTGGCTGTCCCTCCGAGGCATTTCCCTGAAACAGCTTGCTATTCGAGCTCTCCTGAGAGATAAGTCTGTTTCTTTCAAGGGGCAAAAGAAGCAACTGGGGTTGGTGCAGGAATGCTCCACACCCTGACTACCTACTTTGGTTTTGGCAGTGTTGATGTTGATTGTTGGTGGTGTCTTCTCCAATTTCTTCAGGAAATCCATGGAAATCAAGAGACAAAATTAGAGGGGTTGAGTTCCGGGTGTAGGACTTGGTAATTAGCTAGGGTTAATCTTTAGGCTTAGGGCTTTATAGATCAAGATCTGCATACGACAGAAATGGCAGGTATTATTAGTGGGTGGCCTAGTGGTGGAGTGACAAATAGCTAGCGGCGCATGGAAAGATTTGATAATTTTAAAAAGAAGTTTGGATGATAAATTAGAAGCAATTTTCATATCTGGATGTGTGCTTGTGTTTCCTCGAGAGATGTGAGAATTCCCTGGCTGAGGAAGAGTTATGTGCGTCCAGGTTTTGGATCATATGAAGATAATTTAAAGAGTGGGAATACATACATACATACATACATATATATATATATATATATATATTGTGGAGAGGTAGCAATTATTTAAGCAGTTAAAATGGGCAGATGAGCAATCTAGATCGAATTTAGAGGGAGGAGGGGGTGGGGGAGGAGTGAAGGGGACAGGATCCAATCTTCTGCTACTTTTGCTAGTATTGGTTGAAAACTATTCTTGGTTATTATTTATTCTAACATGCTAATCCAGGCGCCCCCCTCAAAATCTTTTGCAGGCAAGCGGTCTTTTAATAGACATTTCGTATTGCAATTCAGACTCACCGCCACTTTCACTCTGCTTTCCCATTTCTCCCTTTTCGCTTTCTAAATGCTTTTAAGTAACTTTTTTTATTTTGTCTTATGTGGAAACTATTGCCTAAGCAAGAATTAAAGCAAACCATCAAGATGTCCTTTCACGTTCACCGAAATCCATATTAGTAAAACAAAACTTTCAGACTTGTTAAGCAGTCTAACCTTTACCGGCAAGCGCAAATTAGTCTTTGGTGCTTTTTCCAGGGGAAATAATTTCACAGAAACTTGAAGCCACAATCATCTGTCATGTTCGCTCAAGATACATCAAACGGGGCAAGCATTTTTGGTAGTATGTAATGGCACTACCATTCGCCAGAAGTTAATTTTGGCCCCTCATATCTGTACAAGAGGCTTAGAATAATGCTATAATTTCATGTGAGTATATATCTCTTGCTTCGATTCTGTTATTATGGGGGTCTTCTTAACTCTCAGAAACGGATCACTCCACCTGATAATTTGCTGGATGAAATCTCCAAAAAATCAAAAGAATGGATGCCAGGCAAACTGAGCTTAAACCTCGACCTTTAGCCTACAAATTTCTCCTGATCACTCCAATTCTAACCTGTTGTGACATTAATAATGGCCTGAAAACTGTGTGCTTTCGGGTGGACTGCAAAAAGGTGTGAGGGACCACAGCTAAAATATAGGACATTGTGTCCGCAGGAGTGAAGATGAATGTGGTCCCTGCACATTCCTCAAGTTATATCTTGAAATAAATAGTAATTCCATGACAAGCAAAGCTCAGAAGAGAAGCTTGAAAATAGCTTAAAAAGAGTGCAAGTACCGATGATTGAAGTCTCAAGACAATGAGACTTATTGTACAAACAAGTGCCTTACATTGTGGGCCTGTAAAGCTTGATGCAGGACATCATGTGGCAATAAAAAAAGTATACTTGTGTGAGTTGTTTGAGTACTATTAACAGTAGTTTTTTCCCCGTGAAGGTTTACAATAACAGGTTCTAACTGAGCATATGGCTGCCATGTTTTTGTTTTTTTTTTTTTTCTTTTGTTTACTCCTCATATGTATCATCCGCGTGGAATATAGGAACGTTGATTTCAAAGGTCATGATGATGAAGACCAAATATGGAATCCAGGTCGAAAGCTCTAAGTATTCAATCTCTTTCTAACAAAGTTACTCTAATTCAGCATGAAAAATGTCTCACTACATAAGTATGCAGTTCAGATTCTTAAGATTGCCGGATTGGAAGAAAAAAAAGAAAACAAATGAAGATAGATGTCCATATACACGATTTTGACATTAAAATATTTCTAATTGATAATATTAAAATATTTTTATTATAAATTTAATTATAACGTGACTTAATTAATGAGACAAAGATTTATTTAATATTTTTAACCAAAAAAATTATACATTATTATATTAATTAAAAAATATAATTTCAAGTGAGATTTGGGTATTAATAAATATATTTAATTTAAATTAAAAAGTTTTGTATACACACACACATATATATATATATATAATTGTCCTTTCTTTTTTCTCTCTCTTGATGACATACTTAAAAACTCCATTTAAGTCATGTTATTACAATAAATGAAATATAAATTTAAGTAAATTATTTATGATATTACTTACATAAATATATTTAATTTTAAGATATAAAAATTTAGTTTTAATGATGTTATATTTATTAAAAAATTTTAATAACTAGTCTACGTGAAGAAAAGGAAACCCGTGGCACAGGGTCCGTCGTACAAGAAATTAAATAATTCTTTGCGGAGGGGCCGAGCGATCTTAAGTAAATTCCAAATCCTTTCGGATGAAGGACAGCGTCGGTTCGTTCTGTTCGATTTTTACGTGTAACACGGAAGATCCGTTCCACACAGAGAATTAAACAATTTTTTGTGAAGGGCCGCGCGTGCTGAAGGACTTTCGAAGTCCCTTTGGACGAAGGGCAGCAACGGCTTAAGGGCTCAGTGAATAATGGCCATGAAAGGTTTCGAATTAAGGCCACTTTGACAGAAACAGACAATTGTCAACCACTGGGCTTAATTAAGTTAGAATCAACTTTTCAAAACCCAAATCTATTCGGGAAAGTGACAATGGTTCCTTGGCCAAGGAATTAAATACCCCTTACCCTAATCTTAGTTAAAGAAGCGGCGGCTATGTGAAGAGAAAATTTTCCTTAATCTACTGACAAAGAAGAATAACTTTTAAGTTGAATATATATATTAATATATATATATATTATATTTTATGAGTTATTCTACACAATTATCCAAATACACATAAATGGTGTGTATTAATAAAGTTCAATAACATATATTTGACAAACTTATGAATTTAAATATTATAACATATACTGATAATAATTATTGGGTTATATTTTTAAGTATATGTAGTTTAACAACATATATAAATAGTAATTTATCTATAATTTTAATAAAATATTTATGAATAAAATGATTAGATAAATTAATATCATTAATTATTAAAATTTTATAATTTACTGTGTTAAATTATTATTTTATGATTAGCAATATTAAATATATTTAGTCAAAAATATTTAATTTATTTATTAATGTTAATATATGGTATTACTTATAATAGTATATTATAGGATTTTTCAAAGCAAAACTACAATATATTGGAATTGTTTTATTCAACTTATGATTAACTATTAGTATTTATGATTATGTAACTCATTTACTTTAATTACCATATTTTAATTATTATTTTATTTAATAAAGTGAACATTTCAAAATGGTGTAAACAAGTCAATTTTCAATTAGTTGTTATGAATATTTACTTGTACTATTAGTGTGTAAGTCTCTTGTTATTGCAACAAATTCAAATAGTAAGAAAGAGAAGTTACATTATAAACATAAAAAAAAATAAATAAGTTGAGTTTTATATTTATAAAAATAATATTTTTCCAATAACATTAAAAAAAAACTCTTTTACAAATAGAAAGTACAAAAAAAATATTTAGAATTTATAAAAAAATAGTTCTGCTTTATAAACAAGTCACTTGTTGATACTTTTATGACAAAACTCATGACTATTAAGTTTAATAGGTTGTGAATTATGTAAAGGAATATTATTAAGAAAACTAATATTGAAGGAAGGCTTAGTACCTTTAAATTAATGGTAAAGACCTATTTTTTGATGCAATTTATTTTAAATTTACTACTTCATAAGTGTGAGTTATTCCAAATTAATTTCAATACTATAAAGATAAATGGAATAACATAGTATATATGTTAAGGAGAAAATATGATTAAGAAATCAAGCAAGTCACTATATTACTCTCTTAAGGAAAAAGGGTTGAAAAGGAAATTAGAGTCATAGTTAAATAACCTAATAATGTAAAGAGCTTGTTTATGTTTTTAATGTTAAAAAAAAAAAAGGAATGAAAAGGCAATAAGTATTATTTCTATAAAGAAAGTTGAATTTATCAACAAGATTATTTTAAATGTAAGTTTTGGTTAAAAAAAAGGTAAATTAAATATTTTAAAGTGTTTCAAATTAAATTTAATTGATATTTTTCATAATATTTGGTGACTTGATTCTAATGCTATATTATTAAGGTATCCAAGATGGTGGAAGGATTCATTAGAATTTAGTTATTTCAATTTATAAAAATGTTGACATTATTGGTTTAGTTATTCTTAATGATGATTTCTATAAACTTAAGCTTGATGATATTTTTAAAGAATCTTTATGATGCATCATAATTAGTGTAGTATGATGAATGAAACTTTAACTTACTTATGACATAAATATTTGAATCATATATCTAAAGAATATTAATAAGATTGATGAATAATGAAAAATTTTCTAAATCTAAATTTCATTAATTTCAAAATGTGTATGAATTGTATTAACAGCAACTAAATCAAACATAATAAGGATATGGTCATAAAAAGTACTTAACTTGTTGAAATTTTACACATTGGTATTATGGATTGTTTGACACACTAGCTTTTAATGTAGAAAAATATTTTATTACTTTTATAGATGTTTTTCACATCATTATTATATCAACTTGTTTTATAAAAATTCTTAATTAGTATGTACTCTAGAGGTATATATAAAAGAGATTAAAGGGTCAATAGATAAAAAAAAGGTAAAAATCATAAGATTTAATTAAGGTAATAAATATTATGAAATGTCAAGGTTTATTTGAAAATTTTTCCAAAAGTTACGACGTATGTGTATGGAATAATAGGTTAAGTATATCTCAAGAAAATAATATAGTAAAAAGACATAATTACACATTAATAGATATGATTATTAGCATGATAAGTAACTTTTTCTAATCAAAATTTAAAAATGTATGCACTTAAAAATACAAACTATTTGTTTAATAAAATTTCTAATAAGTTAATTCAAAGTAATTTTATTCTACTGTAAATAAGAAAAAATTTTAATTTAAGACACCTATATAATTTGGATAACATAGTAAAAATATAGATTTATAATTCACATGTAAATAAATTAAATTCTAAGAAATATAAAAAGTATATATGTTATTAGTTAAGTCATAGTTTGGGAATTTTACTAACTAATAATTCAAATGGATTAAGAATGATAAAATTGGTAAGAATAATGAATATTAAAATTTGAATATAAAGAAAATTAAGATAAATATTCTTTTACTCATAATAGATAATATAAGGAAATCTTAAAGAGAAAAGAAATTAGATATTTTGGATGACTATATAATTTATTTATAAGAGCTAATTAGTCCTACCTCGTAAAGCAATGATGTAAGAACAGGACAATACTTTTATTTATTTAAGCGATCACATGTGATTTGTGGTAAATTCGCGATCATTATGTACGCAACCCTTCAATCGAGACGTCAGAAAGTAAGCAAAGATCGCAGTACGAGGCACACTGCTAATTAACTTTTTCTTGTTATTTTAGAAAAACTATTTCGCCGTCTTTTATTGAGAAAGCAGTTGTGCCGTTAAAGCTTCGAAAAGCAAACTTGCCTGTAGTAAAAATAGAATCATTAGAATTTGAGTATAAAATTAAGGGATTTTAATAATGTATCTCCGTAGTTCATTGTGCCAGGGACCCTTGAGAACCTCTTCTGGGAGGACCTGCTGCTTTTGCTATCATACCCAGAACCAAGACCCAACACTGAGTGCCTTGGGCTTTGGATGACTGCAGGTCTACTTTGCAACCCAGAAATTTCTATCTGACAAAATCCAAAATTATGCTCCTGCTTCGGCCTATAATAGGAGGGCCGAAATCGATAAAATTGGGCCCTGGCGAATCCTTGCAAGTCCACAATCATGTATCTTTTAGCCCATGTGCTTCGGTTACAAAATTGGATGGTCTTGAAGATTGATTGTTTGGGCTTCTCCAAGTATGTTACAATCTGTAGCAACGCACAATTCTTCTACATATAATCTGCCCTGATACGTCCCCAATCCATGTCCCTTTGCTTCAATTCCCTCCGTTAATCTAAACTAAATCCAAGTTCTTTACTGCCACGTGGAGCTTAAATACCATCAAGACAAATCCATGGATTCCAATGGGGGCGCATGGTGCTCAGAGATATTTGTGGAGTAAGCATTCCCAGAATGGTACCAGGCTCAGAGATTCAGTTTCTTCCCCAGCATTCCTCCCGCTCTTATACCAAGGAATGAAACGAGCGCCCCACTGTATTTGCAGACGTAAATAAGTGGATATTGTAAGATACAGACGGATAAACTCGCATTCCAGAATTTCGCATATCAGTAAGCAAACCCTTGTTAGCTTTGTCACCCACTATAAACCAAGTCCTAACTTGACAGCAACTCTTGATGAAGGGATACAAGCATTCAAACAAAACCTGGGAAAATAAGTGAATGGCTACGCTCTACTGTATTTACAAAGGGCATTCAAAGTAATATTGTTCCGTTCCAAAATTTTTCAAATGACTAAGCTTCCACCATAATGCATCCACCTTCTACTTGGTCGAACAGCAAAACTAGACACCTAATCTGGCTGCACAATATAACATGCCACAAGCATTTTTGATTGCCTAAATGTTTGTTGTCCGCATCATATTGTTAGCAATTGTCATCAGACCTCTCTAATGCAACGAATTTGGCACGATATGCTGCAGCAGCTACAGCAGGCTTTACCCTCTGACCCAAAGGAAGCTCACAAGTTTCACTGATAGAAGCAAATCTTAATTCAGCAGGGGGAATAAAACAATCCATTGACAAGCCTGGGACATTGAATGCCACTTCCTCAATTGCCCATGCTTCTTCCATTCTAGTTCTGGTGTGGCTCATAGCTGTATCTCCAAACCGAAAAAGAGTTACAATAGAACGCCCGGAATGAGCTACCATTAGTCCATCCACAGGCCTGTAATCATCAAGGAAGGAATTGATTGTAGTCTCCCAGTACACAGCATCACCTCCATTGTTTTGAATGCGGGTCAAATGGGAGTCTTCTAGGTGAATAAGGAGCCCAGTCCTTTGGCTGAAGTAGCCAAACAAAACATGCCGTATGATCTCCGCTGGCCCTTCACTCCTAGCCTTCAGAGTTGCAGGATCAGCGCATATCTTGAGTATGAAGCAATCATCCCCATTGATATTTTTCTCTCCAATGCATCTTGCATTAGTAAACATTCTTGCAGTTGTTCTTGGGTCAAGACCCTGAAAAGAAAAGAGCAGTTAAATCATTAAGTGAATTGTGCATCATGGGAGGTAAATTTATGAATAAGATCAGTCAGCTATACCTGAAGTGCACGGCGCAATGGTCTAACAGGACCTCTTGCAGCATGTGCACCAAGCCAGGGTGTGTGCCTCCACACAAGCTTCCCGTTGCAGCCAGCATGAACCTTGCTGCCACCAAGTGCGAGCTCCACATACCACATATCGGGATTCATCTGCCAGAGGACAAACCCACCAGATTCCGGAGCTTTGGAGGAGTTCCGATTCCTTGTGACTTTGTTTGCTGTCTCAAACTCAGAAGCTATCATCCTCACTTTTCCCATGGCATAAGCATTATGAAAGGAGTTTTGAAGCCTTTGCCCCCCTGAAGCTGCTGTGTACTGCTGCAATATGTACTGTGCAGACGATGTTTCCTGTAAGAATACAGGTAACATAAATTAGCCTAAATTTCACCAAATCAAAATACAAACAAGTCATCTTACAATTACAAACAGGCTTAAATGTGGTTTGAATATGCCAGGAAACACTCAGCTGAAACTTATTTCCAAAAGGTAAGAAGAATCCACCACCTACCCTGTATTTTTTTCTTTTTTTTGCCCAATGAATATTAACCTTCGCATATAAGAAACAAAAATTCTGAATACATATATTTCATTTACTTGCTTTAGTTGGTCTACTACAACTGCAAACTACCAGTTACAAGCAACCAAAGGTAATCATATTGCGTGTACCGTCAGCGATTCAAAACCCAACAGAACCGTTACCATGGACAACAGACAAAAAGTAGAATCGTGGAAGATGGTGGCGGTGGCGGTGGTGGTTTTGGTCATAAACAAAGCCAAAATACAAGGACAAAACTAACCATAAATTAAAATTTATATGTGGGAACGAACAGTAACAGAGTAAGTTAGGTATAGGAGAATTTAGTTAAATCACCCTTTTTCATCAAATAAAAAAAAAAGGTGAATTACACAACCTATGCAAGAAAATCACTAATATTCAGCAAAAGAATTTGAGTGAGAGAGAGAGAGAGAGAGAGGCTAACGATTGGGGTGTCTTTTATGCTGAGGTGAGGCAAGGGCTCGACGCTGCTAACGTGCACCGGAGCAAGAGGCGCACCCAAAACGCCGAGCAGCAACCTCAGATCAGACCGCTTGCAAGCGTTGGACGAGGCGACGGAAGGCGTTCTCGAGAGCTGACCCTTCATCCAGTGGCCCCACCTCCCATCCGTCCTCGAATCCCCACCGCCATCCTGATCTGGGCCTTCCTTCAACGGCGATAGAGCCTCGGCTGGCCTCAAGCTCCCCGATCTCGCTATAATCAACTGTTCCGGTTGCGCCATGCGATGCCCCTGACCCTTCCGTCTTCGCAACAAACTGGACATAGGGGACCCGCTTCTGGCAGGACTTTTCGCCCTCGACCTCCCCGGCGACAGCCCTCTAGCCACCTCTACCTTTAGCGCCGAAAAGAACCCCGGCTTTCTCTCCATATTGCTGCTCTCTGCCACTCACTCGGCCCAAAACAACGCCAGTCCGATTTTGCGTTGCCCACCGTGAAAAACAGAGCCAAAACAACGCCGCAAAAGCAAAGCGAGAGAAAGTAAAAAGGTGAGGGAAGCAAAGGAATATATATATATATATATGGGGGACTGGTCACCAGCTCAAATCCAAAGTGCCAAGTAGCAAAACAGTAATGACAGAATAGAGCTGCATTAAATTTTTTATTTGTTATTTTTTAATATTTGGTGTCTTTCCGCGACCCAAAAGCTCACTTATTCTTCTTGATATTGATATGGAGGAGGAGGAACCTATGATTGTCGTCTTTTTTTTTTTTTTTTGCTTTGATTCTACTATCCTATTGCCAAGGGTATGTTTGGTATCGCCCAAAATTTTACAGGCTCTTCTGTTAAAAATCTCCGGACGTCTCTGTTAAAATTTACAGTGAAGTGATGTCCTTATCAACCCCAAAAAAATAAATAAATAAATATATATATATAATAATAATTATTATTATTATTTTAATTTTCCCCGTGATTCGCCGTCTCTCACTGCTCTTTGTCAGTACTGCGGCCAGAAGCAAAAGGACGATATCTCCGCGTGATGTGTTCTTGTGACGGAGAAACGGAAATAACGGGAAAAAAAAAAAAAAAGTAAATTTCCAGTGTTAACTATCAGTTTTAGCTTTTTTTGTTTTTTTTTCAAGTTTCTTTTTGTCTTTCTTCTGGGTCATGTCTCTAATGCCAACCCCCAAAAAAAAAAAAAAGGGCGCCGTTTTTTTTTTTTTTGGGGGGGGAAGAAAAACCAACTTTGGGGGAGACACCTTCATATCATTCCACGTTCCATCTCTGTTTTTATTATTTTGTGAGCATTTGGTTTGTCAATAATAATAATAATTCATCTCATTTAGTAACCGGGGGGGGGGGGGGGTTGTGATTAGGTATGCAATTTCATTTCATCCTCGCATATATTCCATGTTTGCAGTCACATCTCACGGAGCTTCGCTTTGGTGGGAGCGAATAGCATTCAAAATTATAGGAGCTGTTTCTCATTTGACTTTCTAATTATCTGATATTGAATTTTTACATAGCTATTTGACACTCTCTCATCAAGTGTTGTGGACCCATCACGTTCTCTGGTTTTTTTTTTCTTTCTTTTTTCCTTTGCATTTTGGAGAGTGAAAGATAAAAAAAAAAAAAAACGGGCGGGGGGGGGGGGGGGTTAAAATTTTGTCGCACAATTAAACGTATGCGTTCGGTTTGTTCGTCAATGTGGGATGCCGTGCCGTGAGATAATTCAATCTGAAAAAAAGTTACCAATATCTTTATGCCAAAGGTGGGGAAATGGGGCCCCTTGAGGGATTGGACTGGACCAGTTGTCCTTATTATATGAACCGAGTTGCCTCCTGACCTTTTTTAAAAAAAAAAGTAATGTCCAATTAGCTTCTTTGAATCTCGGCGACCGACCAGCAGCATTGTGGTCACTCGCACCCGCCAATCACGGCAGAGATTGTCTGATTATTTCTTCCCACGCACCTAATCCCCCCCGCCCCCGCCCCAACAACAGCCCTTGAGCGCCTCAAGTATGAAAACTCAACCCCATTTTATTGTTATTATTATTTTCATTTTTTTAAAAATTTTAGTCTATTAAAAAGTTCATCTACACAATAAAAATAAATTTTCTTTATTATCATAAATCTCATGCTCGCTCCTCAAGATTTATAGATAAAAATTTAAATTTTTAACTATTAAAATTTCTCATTCAACTTCCTTTTTTTTTGTTTTTTTTTTTGTTTTTTGAGAATTCGCATTAGTGACACTTAAGCGGATTTTATCCGTAAAACATGATGACATGCATAATGGGATAACCGGTGTGCTATACCGAAAAAGAGAGACTTTCTACCATGCATGCGCCAATGTCCAAGAATTTAGCCAGCAACATCCAATCAAAATATAATAGCCAGTGATTAGTTTAGAGAATGCTTTTAAAGTAGTGTTGAAAATCATCATGTCCCCACGTCGGCCTTGGGGGACCCAAACTCGAGGTCAACCCTGGGTCGAGCTCAGGCGAAGCTCGGCCCTGGCGCTTGGTGCATCCTTTGTTCCTAGTTCCCGACAGGTGGTGATGGGCCAATCCACAGACTTGGGCTTAGGCTCCAACTTAGAACTAGTGAGCCTAACCTGCGTTTTCTCGTGAGACCATCCCATGTTCGGCGTCGGAAGCTCGTCATCTTTAACTTTAAGCAACGACAGCTCTCCACCTTTCCTTCCATAATTATCCTCTTCTTCTTCTTCTTCTTCCCCCCTTTTCAGTTTCTAGGGCATTGAGTTAGAATTTTGTTCGAAAAAACCTACGCAGATCACCCACCACGGACGGGAAACATTGAAGTACCAAACCCGCACTTTCATATGAGTATTTTTCTACCAATGGGTAGGTCGAAAATAATATTGTATAATATCGAAAGTCTTGATTTTATCAGTTATAACTAAATAACGTAGAAAATATACGTAAAAACTCGACAAAATGGATGGACCGATTCGAGGCTCTTGCCTGCCAACTTAGACCAAAATCACCAAACATATGGGACTTCTACGCAATGATCTCAGAAACAAAAAACTTGCGTAGCTGGAACTTGTCTTTGGACAACTTTTAGACTTGCCTTACCAGACCTAATATTTAGGTGCTTTTGGCATTTTCCAGTGGCTCCTTCCTTGTTCCACACGAGTATTTATTTTTCTTCACAGGAATAAAGATTGTTTACCGGTGTATTTTTAGACTCTTGACTTTATAATAATAATAATAATAAATTTAAACATAAGAGGAAATAAGAATAATCTTTCATTTTTGCTGGGGGCCTAGAATTTGAGCCGGACTAACTAGGGCCCATTCAACTTTATCACTAGACCACCTTCTTTAGGGGCAATGTCTGCCTAGCCTATAAACTTTATTTAAAAGAAATTTTCAAAAAGACCAAAACATTTTAATTTTGGCAAATTGCATTTAAAAGTTATATAGAGGCTGATTATTCAACTAGGTCAACAGAACTTCTTTCCACTCGGTTTCCAGTAGGAATTATTAATGGTATCGGTAGGGCTAAGTGCATTCCGCATATTGACCAAACTTTTCATATGCAACGCCCAGGCTCGCATTTTGCCAGCGAGGAATAAATGTATACATTACTTAATTCTCACGTTTAGAAAAAGTGTAAGCACTATACACTTAAACAAATTACCTTTTAAGACAAAATAATGACATGTGACACATTACTCTTATTTTGGAAGGCAGAAGAAGATAATTTTTGTCGTTTTTACAGGATAACCAAATATATTTGACACATTTTCAAACTCATACCTTTACTTATTACGGGTCAGCTTTCCCACACGATATGAAATTTATCCATTTAATCCAGGGTCAAAGGCAAATTATGAACCTTATCGAGAGTGAAATACCTCTAATTCTTACAAGAAGGCAGTCAAAAAAGTAACATATACCGTTTAGAATATAAGAATATTGATTTAAAGATTCTTGTTAAACAACACGGTGAGTGAGAACGCATCCATACGAAAGAGGCCTACTAAAGAGACTACAAGGTTTTATACAGGCCCATTGGTCATGTGTCGCGCCATCATTAATTTGGACTGGACCGTGTGTGTCCCTTTTATTTTTTACGCCCCCAAAATTGATTCCTTTTATTTTTTGTGATGGTAACTTTATTCCTAGTTTTCCTGTTTTTGTTGCTAGAAACTGATCCCTAGCTAGTTTTTACGACTGCGGAAACGGTGGTCAGTGTAATGCAACTATATAGTTGATATTCAATCATGATCTTGAATTCTAAAGTTTGACACCCAAGTAATAACTTTCTTTTCGCAGTTAATCATGAAATTTATTAAATCGTAATCTATAGTTTAGTTTAGAAATCTAACACCAACTTAAAAATCCAAGATCCCAATGAAGACACAGCTAACAACCTGGTTTAGTTTACAGGTTCACATTTTCATTTTGGTTGGTGGTTGTATGGCATTCACTAAATCAATGAATTAATTGCGATGGCCCCCCAAATTGGAATAAGCGAAATAGACAGGAACAACGATTAAGTATCTTCACAGCTAGGCAGGTCCTCTCATTACTATTATTGAATCAGTCAGATATACGCTATTTGATTTTCAGTTGAGTGGGTCATGGATTGGTTATGGGAATGACGTCTTGGGGGCTGAGGAGAGGAGGAGAAGGACAAGCACAAAGCAACCTTTCTCCTTTTTCCCTTTTTGTATTTATTTTCAGCTTTCCAGCTGCATTTCTCTAGCTTGTTACGTGAGAATTAAACCCTTCGACATGGCCTAACTCTAACTGCAGTGGTGACCCATCAACTTGCAAAATCTGCGGGCCTGGAGGTTAAGGATTTCGTCGACTCGCATTATTTGAGTATACTTTTGGACAGAAATTGATCGACCATTAAAATTTATATTTGACACAAACAAAATGCACACTGAAAAAAAATAATAATAATAAAAACCGAGAAATACAGGAATTGATTTTTTTTTTATTTTATCTTTAAATATTTGTATTTTTTTTTTCCAATATAGCTTCTTTATACATTTAAAGATATTAAACTGCATTGAACAATATGCGAATTTGTAGGAACAAAATGCACCAAACAATTGACGCGATGAGGATACAACTATTGTGGGTCTCTAATGGGTCCATTACATGCTCAAAAACCCTAGTCGGTAGTGACTATCCTCCAAGGAAGAAGCCGGGTAACTTCCAACCTGGCTCCCTGTTCATTAGTAATTTGGTCAGCCGACTCACTTCTAACATCCTTAAAATAGACTGCCTCCAGGTGAAAAGAGAC
Source organism: Ceriops decandra (assembly GCA_020615895.1). Lineage (NCBI taxonomy): Eukaryota > Viridiplantae > Streptophyta > Magnoliopsida > Malpighiales > Rhizophoraceae > Ceriops > Ceriops decandra. The sequence continues at coordinate 4,927,909 of JAHLGO010021109.1, forward strand.
GTGTGTCCTCAGGAAAGACGCTCGTACCTAGCACGAGTAGCCCTTGCCCTTCTTCTCTGTAGGGCGGCGACGGTTCACCACGCTGACAGGGTCTCTTTCCACTTTCCACTACCATGTAAGGCGACAGGCTTGCTTCAAAGATATATTAGTATTACATGTCCAATGTTTTTTAGCGTGCTCCATCAACTGTACTACGCCCTTTACCAATCAATGAGAGCCCACTAAATGTATTATAAATATCTATAATCAGGCCCAAGGTAAGCCTCCTCGGCGGAAGCAAATTCACCATCCCGTATTTTTCATTCTTTTTTCGTTTTTTTGCATGTTTTGTTTTGGTCAACTGTGATTTTTAATGAATTAACCAAAATGCAAAAAAAATAAAATATAGAATGAAAACGACGAAGTGAAAAATTTTGAGACCATATTGAAAAATCAATATCAATTTAGACTTATATTTAGGCTTATGCTATTTTTGTTCAGACCATTCATGCATGCTTGCCGGCTTAGTCCAAGCTTGAACGCTTGCTGCTATGGCAATAAACGAGAAGCAGAAAGTCTAGCTGGCTCATGAAATTTAAGAGGATAATGACATCAGGTCATAAAAAAAAATAGATGTGATAATGAATAATTATTAAATAAATTTATTTAAATAAATTTTTAAAAACTGAATTAAATCGACTGATTTAACTATATAAATTGAGAATTGATTTATAATTTGGTTAAATCTTTACTTAAAATTAGTTAAATTAATGCTTAATATAAAAAACAATGATCCGGACGATTCATTTAGGATTCAATGAACCAGAGGCTGATTTTTTCTTGGGTGAAATAGTTTCGTTAACATATATATATATATATATATTTTCAAAATGGTATTATTTCATGAAATGACGTGGTGAAAATAAAAATTACATAATGTATAATTATTATTGTATTTTAATAAAATATATAATTATATTTGTAGATTAATTTTCTTTAAAATGAATAAAATCTCTTTTATTAACAATTTATTTCTTTAAGTGGCCTTCTGAAAATCAATAAACTGAAATTTCTGACAATAGTGTAGTAGAGGCATTGAATCTCAGGAATCCGTTAGTCCAAAGATTAGTCTTTCATCTGAAATTCGGACCTCCTGAAATTGATCGCACCCAAAGAAAAGATCAGTTCTGGCACCACGACACTTCTAACAATAATATTTGATCTAAAAAGAATGCTTTTAGTTAAGGCCGTATATGAGTTTTGTTATAATTGATGAATTATTGTTAAATTAGGATGCTAACCAATTTAAATTTATATATTTTCTTTACGTTATTTGGTAAAGGATTATATTATTAGAGCATCTTTCGTCACAAATATAAAAACAAATAGATCTAAAATCATATGAATTTCATATTAAACACAAAAGCAAATGCTTTGACATTTGGTATCCTTCACGCAGATGTAGTTGACTCATTAACCTTTTACATTTTAATACTGTTTCTATTCAATCACACTTGATTTGTTGATATTTGCATTTTATTTTGGTTTAATTTCATTTTTTTATTTTGAAATGCATCGATTTTATAAAGTATTTGTATTTTATTTATTTTAATTGTGATATATTTGGTATTGGTATTAAAAGGTTAATTTTATTAAATTTTTATTTTTTATTCATGAATATTAGAATCAGAGTCACGTTGTTGGGATCAGTGGCAATAAGAATTTTTTTTTTTTAATAAGGAAATTAGAACCAAACCGTCTGACTAGAGTTAGATTGTGATTCATCCGTCCCTGGAAATCATGACTGTCATTCTGAAGACAAAACTGAAACCGTGTCCACCTCAGACCAATCTGGGTCTTGCCGGCTGCTAAATGTTAAGGATGCCTTTTCTTCTTTATGGGTCTATTCCGTGTTCATTTCTTGGATGGTCCCCAACTGTTTTTGTTCTAGGAATTCCATATTTTTTACACTCTCTCTCCTTTTGGCAATAACTACCACAAGGATGTCACGGGGACAAATTAATGGGCCATTAGCACATTTATTGGTATAGCGTTTACATTATCACCACCAATGTGAAAATTAATTGCGTGTTACGTTACCTTAGTAAAAAAGCCCTTCCAAAATTCAAATCATTCATCATGAATGCAGATTGTGCGCAACACATCCACATAAGTGTTTTAGCGTAATGTACTGCAATAGATGGCGTATGAGATCCATAAATCTTTGTCATTATAACTAGCTTGATCAGACCTTCAAATCGATAAAGAACAGCTCATTATGAGCCACTTCCCATGTTGCTCCAATATCCACCAATCCATCTTTGGTGGGTTGAAATGTAACATCAATCCCAGCTATAATTGTTAGCCCACAGTATCTTTCATTTCTTTTTTGTTTTGTTTTTTTTTTTTTTGTAAGTGGAATAGGAAGAACTGTGGTTTCCAGTGGAAACACCTAGTTTTTGTTTTGTTCTCAAAAAAAAAAAAAAAAAAAGACTATACTTGAACGGGGATTTTCTAATTTTGAAGATAGAAGAAATTTTTGTTCAAGAAGGGAAAGATATTTGTTATTGATAATTATTTTCCTGTCGCAAAACTTGAGTATGGTTTGGAGGCTTTTCCATGATTCTTTCCTCTCGATTCACCAAACCAGTGTCATCGGCTTCCCGTAATTTGTATCCAGTTTCCCTATCCTCAAAAAAAAAAAAAAAAAAAAAAAAAAAACTGGTTAATAACACGAGGACTATTCCCTTTTTTTAAGAATACTCTTTCAATGCCAAGTAAGCTTTGTAATCTCGTGCATAGGGGTACCCATTGTTAAAGTTCAATAAATTTAACAAGATTCCGTGAAATTCGATAGCCAAAAAGATTAATTTTGTTTATGGTATTAAAGAATTGTGATAATTATATTTATTTTTTAAAAATATATTTAGCATGTTAATCTATTAGTTAAATTTAATTTACATTAAATATAATCACATGAAAATCATTTATTTACAAATCAAATATAGTTTTCTTTTATTGTCATATCATTAAATTTATTTATAAGATATTTTAACTTTTTAAAATAAAAAATAAAAAATATTTAAATGTTATAATTTTTACTCCTTTATAATATTAAATATTATATTTTATTTTATTCATTGTTTAAGATTTTTTTTAAAAAAATTGGAACTTAATCAATGTCATCTAATTTAATGATATAATAGTGAGAGAAAGATAGATTTGCCATGAGCATGTAAGTTGTTTAAACATAACTACACTTAACAAAAAAAAAATATTTAACATAAACTAAATTTAACTAATTTGTAACATTTTAGGTGAATTTCAAAAAAAGAAAAGTGAATATAATCGTAAAAATTCTTCAATATGATGTGTCAAATTTAACTAAAGAGTTAATGTATTTTATAGATTTTAAAAAAATAAAATTAGTATAATGACAAAAATATCTCAACATAAAAAATAAAAATAATCTTTTCATTAATTTAATATAAAATGACATCAAGACTAATCTATAAAGGACCTTGCTCTTAGGTGTTCTAACCATATATATATATATGACCTAATCAAACGTTATGTTGGGTTCTGTAAACTTTGGTGGGATACGGAGGTGGATACTAAGGATTATTGATGAAGAATGGGGAGGTGAAAATTATCATTTGAATGTGCCCTAAATGTGCAAGTATGGTTTTTGGCAGAAACTAGTTGGTTAACACGCCTTTATTTTTATTTTATCCTCTTTTTATTACAGAAAAAACTAGTTAACACGGTGTAAGAAACCTGTATGTGTTTGCTAAAGTGAGAGAGTTGTCCTACATCGTTTTAATACTTTACTGGGTAAAACCTTCAACTTAATTGATCTGCAATAGGTTTGTTACTTCAAGTATTATCTATCTATTACCAGTGCAAATATTGAGTGTTTGTTTGTGGGATTGTGTGGTGGCTCATGTCATGACCTCGTACATGAAGCTAGAGTGGGGGGGGGGGGGGTTTGCAAGTTTCCGCCACCGGTGGTAGTTTGCCGTTTTTTTGATTTGTTTCTTTGTTTTTTTTTTTTTAATTAGCGAAAAAACTACACTTATCCAAAATAAAAAAAAAGAAGTCTTTTCAGTTAGGTGTATTGGTAGTATAATTATGAAAATGTTTTGATAATATTTTTTATAGAATTTCCCAAATAGTAATATTATTATTTTATTTTCATTGTGACAGGTAAAATTGGTATTCTCAAACATTATTTTCTTTTCTGGTATTTTTCATTATTCTTTAAATAAATATTTTTTATTTTTTTTATCCACATATACTGTCTTGTAAATGCAGAGAAGATGGAAAAACTTTTTTCTCTTCCACTTTTTGTCTACTCATTTTCCATGAGCAGCAGTCTCGCTAAGAGCCTTCACGCGGTCACACTTTAGTGACGGCATCAGAGCTTCAACACGGCTGCCGAGCAGCTTCTCATTTGAACAGTATCGATATTCCATTAATGTGTTGTTTGCGTCACTTTTAGAGGGTAGCTCCCAAATTGATAGCATCCAACCACTGCTACAAGATGGTTCCCCTGTGCCCCCCAACACCAGCGCCCGCCCGCGGCGCCGCCGGGAAAAAAAAACACAAAAAACGTAAAAGACACTTGACAGACTGTAATTAGCTGTTCAATATTTATTTAGTGCTAAAAGACACTTTACGAACCTTTCACCTACTCTCTGTTTGCCACTATAAATAATCCCAAGCTGCTCACTTTGGCTTCACCACCTCAAAGTCCCCTGCAAGTCTCTTCTAAAAATTTGTCATTCCCAGATCAATTATACTAAAAAGCATGAAGCTAGTAGTTCTTGCTGTTTTTCTTCTTCTCTCTCCTCTCGTCACATCCTCTTTCTTTGAGGCCACGGCTGCTGGTTCAGGTAGTCTGTTAATTAGATACTTTGCTCAATTTCTGCTTCTTTTCAAATATTGCCTTTTGTCTTTTGTTTTGGACTAGGCAATGTTGTATATTTATACCGGGAAGTCATTTTCTATGATGTACATTGTTTATGATCAATTAAATTTGGAAAATTTTGGACAGACTTCTGTGATTCCAAGTGTGGGGTTAGGTGCTCAAAAGCAGGACTCCGTGATCGATGCCTGAAGTACTGTGGAATTTGCTGCAAGAAGTGCAACTGTGTGCCGTCTGGGACGTATGGTAACAAGGACGAGTGCCCTTGCTACAGGGACCTCAAGAACTCCAAGGCCCAGCCCAAGTGTCCCTGAACAATATATGAAGCTGCATAAGCATGTCTTCTATATTACCTTACATATCGACTGATCTGTAGTGATGTTGAGGAATATTAATATGGACGAACTCTTGCTTTGATCTTGGCATTTTGCATGACATGTATGGACTGGTGTTCTGAGAAGTACTGGAACTAATAAATATTTTGTGCTTAACTCTTTCGCTCTCTCTTTCTCTTTCTCTCTCTCTCTCTGCATTTTCTTTTTCTTTGATGGAGTTAGATTTAACTTAAAATGGAGAGAGATGATCAGATTTTTAAATCCTCGAAAGACCGGCAGCTTTGGGCGCATGGTACTATTTGTTGGTGGTATGTTAGGTATAGTATTAGTTCCCTTGTAATTCATGGTGCGGCGTCGTTTAGGACATGCATGGGACAAAGGGAACATTAGGACTTTGGGACTGTTTTTGGCGCTTTACGTTGACTGGAATTTTCAAGTGGCAGATTCATGTGAATGCATGGTACGATGAAAAACCGGTTGGCCCACCTTGCCACTAAAAAAAGGCAAAAAGCATCGTACGCTAATAAAACAGAAAAAAAAGAAGAAGCCCCCAGATGAAGTGAACGTAGGAAAAAAAACAAAAAAAGGAAGCCAACATAAATTTAAATTTAATTGTTCATAAAATAGTGAAACAATAATTTGGTTTATAATTTTTGTAAACCAAAAAAAGAAAAAAAAATTCTAACTTCCTAATCATGGGGACAAATGAGTTAATATCTCATTCAATTCCTTTTTTTGTATTAGAAATCAATTAAACTTGAAACTATATAATGAAATATATGATATTTATTATTATAAATATTATACTATTTCATTCAAATTAAGACACGATGTTTTTAAAATAAAAATTTGAATTTTTAATTATTAAATTTTTTGATAATACTCATTCAATTTCTTAAGTACTTAATAGTTTCAAATTAATAGTACTAAATGATATCTTATAACGATAATATATATTTTAGTTTCTTGTTTCTTTAAACGGTGAAAAATATGCACCCAAAAACATGATTACAATGACTTGAAAATTCATATGAAAACTTATGTGAAATTGATGTAAATAACTGAACCATATATATATATATATATATACACATATAATTATTTTTTTAATACTCTTTCTTGAATTAATTTACAGTTATAGAGCTAAAAACAAATAATTTTTACTTGCAATTAGTTAAGGTGTTGAGGGCTTGTTTGGTTACCAAGTTGCTATCTTAATGGTTTTGTTATAACTCAACTATTCAGGACAAATAAGAATTATTCCACGGTAGAATGTTATGCATTTACGTTTCTAGGGGAAAAGTCCTAAAAACTGGACATTAGGAGATAGATCCACCGGGATAGGTTGACTAATATCGATTGACGGTTGTTGCTACTTGTCTTTCATCAAACTAATTTTCATTTGTCACGCACCACTGTTGGTTGAAAGCAGACCCAGAAAACTCAAAAAAGACAAACTGCATTATACTCTCTCTCTCTCTCTCTCTGAGATGGGAAAAGCTTAATATGGAAATTGGACAATGGAAAAGCTTAATACTCCCTCAGGGTTGCCCCACCCCTAATTTCCCCGGTGATCTCCCTTGCCATCAAAATAAAGGCAGCAATTTTATTCTAACTATAGAGACAATAATGCTCCTAGGACAGTATTCAACAATAATGAACAAACCACAGTCCCACTTCTCTTCAAAAAAAGTTTCCTTCCAGACATTGAGTTGTCGGGTTTAGGCTACACTTCATAAAGTAATGTGCAACATTATGTCATTTGATAAAAACGGATAATCTTTTTTTTTATATAAAAGAACTTCCAAGACAATTATGAAATACAGTACTTGGATAAGCTTGGAATACACAATCATCCCATTTTTAAACCCCCATAGAGTCTGGAAGATTGTTTACATAAGTCTCTTCTCTGGGTCGCTACTAATTTCTAGCAGATTATCCACGACATCCTGAATCTTTCTAGGGCTACATCTTCCCATTTCTCATAATATCTACACGACCCTACAACATACACAACTATTCAATAAGTGACGGGAGAGGGAGCAATAAAATACAAATTGTTCAAAAAACTTCTCTTAGATGTTTGAATCTATGAGAAGTTGATTGAATAACAAATATGACATTTTAAACAATCACACAAGAACACAACAATTTTTTATGTGAAAAATTCCTTTAGAGTAAAGAAGAAAAATCACAGGACACAACGGTTTAGAAATCAATTTCAATATAATAAACAAGTGAATACAACAGAGGTACACAAACTCAATTATATCAACCAAATTAAACAAACTCAATTTAAATCAAAGTAAGAGGTCAAATGAGTTAATTAATACGAAAAACATTTTTGTCAATAATAACTTAACAACTAGACTTCTAAACAATAATCTTATCGTTCAAGGTGAAATTTCAGATGTCCCCTATTAACTGTCCAAATTTCAGTTCAATCAGATTACAAAATAATATTTATCTACATGGTTCATCTACATTGCCGTAATAGAGAAAACAAAGCATTACCATAAACAAATAATTATAATTTGAGATAAAAATATGCCCTTGGAGAAAGCCAAATCACGATCCAATTCAGAATCAAAATCTAGGTGTCCTCAATCAACTAACAAAAATACAACGTGATCCGATCACAAACAATCTTTTGATTATAAGGTTGATCGAAACTACACAGAGAATAAATTTTCAAAGAATGAATCACAAAATGTAAATTAGAATCCGTACTTATAGTCCACCAAATTGGATATTCATTGTTTAAAATAAAGAACAAAATAGTTTCTATCATTTAGCAAAGTTCTAGCTAAATTGAATATGAATTCACTGTTGTATTTTGAAATGAATAACTAGTACTCTTATTGGATTCTCTCCTTTTTTTTTCTCTCTTTTTCAGCCAACAGCATTTCCCTTTCTCTCAAATCTCTTAACCTAATCTTAATGAAGTATTTATACCTCATTAAGCTAACTCTCATTTTTTTTTTTTTGGTCAAAGGTTCCCTCCACATAGGAGGTATACCTAACAATTCTTCCTCTCTCAACTATGTGGAGGTATTGACCATTCCAGCCAACAAACAACACAATTCAAACTTTCCTTTTGGCAATACCTTTGTTAACATATCAACAGTATTATCATTAGTATGAATCTTTTCAAGTACTAGTTATTTAGAATCAAAAGCATCCCGTATCCAATGATACCGCACATCAATATGCTTTAATTTAACATGAAAAGTTGGATTCTTACTAAGATGAAATGTACTTTAGTTGTCACAATACAACACATACTTTGATTGCTCAAAGTCAACCTCCTTCATAAATTTTTTCATTTAGATTAACTCTATAGTTGTCTTTTCATAAAACTTAGGTTCTCTCCCATTAGTTAATAACACAAACTCATTAAGAGAGTACTGAGTTGAAGGCATTGAAATTTTGTTAGACCTTTGTAGTTCAGGTAAAGGTGAGGTTGAATAATCTTCTATAGGAGTATTGAGATTACCTGCACGCTGTACATTATGATCCTACTGAACATTCTCATTATATTCTTAGATGTTATGTCTAGTATTACCCGAATTATCTGTAGGTGCCTGAGAAATTGAATCAATACCAATAAGGTTATCATTAGTCTAAGTAGTTGTCTTCTCAATGTCTTTAATGTTTTGATCTTCGAAGAACACAACATCTTTACTTCTAATAAACTTTTTCTTAACCAAATCATATAATCGGTACTCAAAGTCATCTTTATTATAACCAAGAAAGATACATTATCGTATCTTTGCATCTACCTTTGTTTGTTCATCTTTAGGAACATGAACAAAAGCTTTACAGTCAAAGACCCGTAAATAATTATAAGAGACTTCCTTACCAGACCAAATTTTGTTCGGAACATTATCTTGCAAAGGAACATTAGAAGATAGATTAATTACATGTGTTATTGTATTCAAGGCTTCACCACAAAAGGATTTAAGCAGCTTTGCATCTGAGAGCAGACATCTAACTCTCTCAATCAATGTTTTATTTATCCCTTCAGTTAAATCATTTAATTGAAGTGTCTTTGGAGGTATCCTTTGGTGTTTGATCCAATGTACTCTGCAATACTCATAAAACGAACCATTGTACTAACTACCATTATCATTACGAACACATTTCAACCTTTTTCTTTATTGTCTTTCAACCAAGGCATGAAATTGCTTGAACACATCAAACATTTGATCTTTAATCTTTAAAGTATAAACTCAAAGTTTCCTTGAATGATCATCAATAAAAGTTACAAAATAACGAGTACAACCAAGTGAACATACCTTTAAAGGACCACACACATCGTAATGCACCAACTCAAGCAACTCTTATTTTCTAAAATGAGGGTGACTTTTAAATGTGAGTTTGTTTTGTTTTCTAGCTAAACAATGAGGACATTTCTTTAAAGCTATACTTTTTATGCCTTAAAGCGGAAATTACCTTACTAAACAATTCATACCCTTTTCACTCATATGACTAAATCATTTATGCCATAAATTAATCAAATTCTCATTCTTTATTGCATTCACAACATCTCTAACAATAGAAACTTACATAAAATACAAATTGGAACATTTCTTACCTCGCGTTATAACCAAGAAACTTTTAGTAAGTTTCCACTGACTATCGTTGAAGATACTATAAAAACCCTCATCATCAAGCTTTTTTGATGAAATCAAATTTAACCGAATATCTGGGATATGTTGGACATTCTTAAAAGTCAGCTATGCTCCACTATTAGTCTTTAGATAAATATCATCAATATTAATGACTTCTGTTAAGCCATTATTACCCATCTTTGACACCCTATAATTACTAGGTGTATATGTAGAGAAGAATTCCTTACACGAAATAACATGAAGGGAGGCATCATTATCTATCACCCAATCAGTCTCAAGAGATGTCAAATTAATCACATTTTCATTAGAAACAACAATAAGGTCACCAGTACCAGAAGTTGATGTAGTAGCAACATGATCATTATCATTATATCTCTTCTCATGTTTATCACTGTCATCTTTATTTTCTCTCTTCCACTTATAACATTTCTTTTGAATATGACCCATTTTTTCACAATGATGATACTGGACATTCTTATACTTTGATCTTGACTTACTTTGTCTTTTACTTCTGCTCTTTTTATCATTACCTCTTTCTTAGTTTCTCCCCTTATTTTCAATAACCAAAACTTCTGAATTGGATAATGATGAACCTTGAGACCTTCTTCTTATCTCCTTATTCAACACACTACCTTTCACGAGTTCTAATGAAACAACACCATCAGAGGCAGAATTCGCAAGTGAAATCCTAAATGTCTCCCAAGAATTTGGTAATGTAACAAGTAACCATAGCCCAAGAACCTCATTCACAAATTTAATGTTTATACCCTACAATTGATCAATGACACCTTGAAACTCATTCAAATGGTCTGCAATTGAACTTCATTCTTTATATCTCAACTGTATCATTTTTTTAGTAGAAATAACTTATTATTACTAGACTTTGAAACATATAATGTCTTAAGTTTGCTTCATAAAGTTTATGCATATGTCTTATTACATATGTGATTGTAAACATTATTATCAACAAATTATTATATAAAGCCACAAATTTACTAATGCTCAAACTCTTATTCCTCATCAGTCTTTGACTCAAGTTTAGTAGTAATAAATACTGGCAAATGTATTTTCTTTACAAATAAGAGTTCTTTCATTTTACTCATCCATATATGATAATTCGTACCATTTAAACAAAACATTCTATTCACATTCAACTTTATCATTCAAACAAGTTAGAAACACAATCTTGCTTTGATACCACTATGATGGGAGAGGGGTAGTAGAATACAAATTGTCTAAGAGACCTCTCCCACTTGTTTGAATCTGTGAGAAGTTAACTAAATAACAATTATAGTAACTTAAACAATCATACAAGACACACCAATCTTTTATGTGGAAAACCCCTTCAAAGTAAAGAGGAAAAACCACAGGATACAACGATGTAGAAATCAACTTTACTAATGAAGAAGTGAATCACAACCTCAATTATATCAATTAAGTTGAACAAATTCAATTTGAACCAAAGTGAGAGGCCAAATGAGTTAACCAACATGATAGACACTTTTGTTAACAATACCTCAACAACCAGACCTCCAAATAATAATCCAACTATTCAAGATGAAATTTCAAATGTCCTTTACTAGTTGTCCAAATTTTAGCTCAACCAAATTACAGAATAATATTCATCTACACTGTTACAATAAAGAAAACAGAGCATTACCAGAAACAAGTAATCATAATTTAAGATAAAAATATGCCCTTGGAGAAGGCCAAATCACGATCCAACCGTTAGAATCAAGATCTAAGTGTCCTTAATCAACTAACCAAAATACAGCATGATTGGATCATAAACAATCTTCTGATTATAAGGTTGATCAAAACTGCACACAAAATAACTTCTCAAAATATAAATCACAAAATGTAAATTAGAATCCATGCTTACAGTCCGCCAAATCAGATTTCCACCATTCAAAATGAAGAATAAGATAGTTTCTATCATTCAGCAAAGTTTTAGCTAAATTGGATGATAATTCATAGTTAAATTTTGAAATAAATTACTATTATTCTTATTAGATTTTCTCATTTATTTTTCTCCTTTTTTATTTTCTCTCTCTCTTTTGAAGGCAGCTTCTCTCTAAAATTTCTTAACCTAATCTTAATTAGTTATTTACACTTCGTTAAGTCAACTCTCTCTATTTTTTTTTTTTCAAAGTTCCCTCTCCTAACAATAAGAATACTTATAAACGAAAAAGGGGAAGGGGAAAAAAAAAACTGACGACAAAAGAAACCACAAAACAGAACAACAAAAAAGCTACAGTTTCAGGAAAGTTCTAATGAAAATGCTTCTCTTATTGTCTTATATGTCTATAGATACGGTTGCTTCTTGGTGAACCAAACAAGGACCTTTTTGCCATAAATGTTGCTGCGCATCATTGGGAGGTTCATCTGAATCAGTTTTACTAGTGCATTGTACACTGGTCCCTGATGTTGCTGCAAATGCCAACAGGTCAACACAACGACATGTGCTATACATTTAAAATGCTGGGGTCATTAAAATAATTAAAGTAACTGATTAGGACTACAATGACGTGCACAAAAAATAAGTCAAGTCGACTTCTGGTTGCCGGTAAATTGGCTGTTGGGCATCAATTAAAAGATTGTACATAGATTTTTTGTGTTGATAACTGCTACTTATCAAGTCATTTCAACCAGACCTTAGTGAATTCAAATTGAAGTATGTTACCATGCCTTAAATCCAATTTACAGCTCAAACCAAGCGAACTGACGAGTACATATACAGTAAGAGAGCTAAAAATCATACCATTGATACTGTTTGTACTGCCTGGATAACATAATTTCGGCTGTTAAGCAACTCCTTAACAATTTGTATCGATTGGTCCTCCCTGGTCCACAACGAGCACTTCTGCACTACATTACTGCCATATTTATTATATTACAGGAGAGATCAGTGTAACTCCCTTCAAGCTGTGCAAGAAGATTTGCTGTGATTAGAGGAACTATGTATTCCAGCATATGCTATACAACGTAGTTTCTGCGTGGGAGAATTGCGGAATACCAAGTTAACAGTACATATAGATGTGAAGCAACACATGTATAAGGCCAGGAAAACATACCCACAAGGATCTTCTGCCAGAAGTAGTGCATTCGCTGTTATCTCAGCCACCATACAGTCCCTGGATTCTCCTTGGGCATTATCAAAGCATTGCTGCTGGACACAACATCCACTCTTGTTCGTTGCTATTCCAAAGCAGTTTTCTGCTATCTCGTTCAGAAGATACTGCCAGAGGCATTCCATTGTCAAACATAATTGAAAACATAATCAGGAGTAATGTAAAACTAGTCTATTGGGTGAAAGCAACTCCTATTTGTACAGAAATAGTGTCATCAAGGATACGATTGAAGCTTATAGGGAAAGACCACCATGCCAGTAGAGATGAGCACAATATTCCCATCATTCCAACCCTCAAAGTGGAAGTCTGTAAGAAAGAAAACACAAAAATGATGAAAATTTCTAGTAAAAGAAATTGACAGACAATGAATCAGGGGAATTAATTTGATTTGGAATGTTCATTCTGAAAGACGAGGGAGCAAACCATATGGTTCTGAGGTAAAGCAAAGTTTCCATCACTGGCCATGATTTCAGCTTCAGTATTCAAATTTTAAAAGCTCTAAAATTCCAGTCCACAGACTAAATTGACCATTAAGGTCAAATATTGTGAAAATAAGTTCACGACTTAGATAGCGTTGACCTTGGAAAGCGTAGGAGAATACATCAACTCATTTCTAAAAAATATATAAAACAGGAGAACACCACAAATATAACACAACTTTGTGTACTAAACTGTGCTGTGAGAGATATTAAGTGCTGAATCTCACTGCCCTGAGTGATGGAAGAAGCCTGAAATAAAAATTAACTTAAGAAGAAGAAAGCGTGGAATAAAAAAATTAAGGGGAGTATTCATTAAGCCATTTAAAAGTACAGGAGGTTGTCCTGTTACAATTTTTCTTCCTTTTTTTTTTTTTTTCCATATTGGGTGCATTTTGACCCTAACTTCTTGCTAAACTTTGACTAAAAATAAAGATTCCATTTTAAAAGGGCAAATTGCCTCTTCTACTTCATCTTGAAACAGGCCTGTTAGCTTGCAGGACTCCTACAGGTATCCACTTCCTGATTACACCTTGTGCATGAACCACAACCACAAGTTCACGATTAAGAACACACAAATTACATTGTAAGAAAATGATAAAGCATGATTCCGTGTTTAATTTCACAGAACAAGCCACAGCCAACATGCTATTTATTTAAAACTCCACACTCCCTGGATTATGATACCATCAGAATATCTCGGCACATTCAATTAGTCGAAAATCTACCAAACGATAAAATCTTTGGAGGTCGGGGCACAACCAGCCCAATACAACATAACTAGTGTCTAACCAGTTGTTGCAAAATATGATATTTACTTACAATTGCATACTTCAGTACTGTGGCTTGAATAAAAATAAGAAAAAGAAAAATAAAACCTTAAGCTGTATAGACAGCAGACAGTCACCATTTGTTCAAGAAAGCAAGAAAAGACATTGAAAAAGAAAAATGTCCCAGCTGCTTTCACACCTCCTTGAGAAGATAGACAAATTTATCCAAACCCATGTTATGCTTCTACCAATTCAAATGCATATGCTATTGGAAACTCTTAAACAGAATTCACTCCTTAATTATCCAAACAGCAGCATTTCAATTGAAAAAACAAGAACAAAACATATAAAAGTGACGATTGTTAAATTAATTAACATGAGTGACCCATGTTATTTAAAGTATGACCCAAAATAAAAGGCCTAATATGATGGTCGGTTAGGTATAACGATAATTTGAGTCGTCGGGTTTAAAATCCCTCCACTCTCCCTATTAAGAAGAAACGTTACAGGAAAAGAAGTATCTTCTTATTAACAATAATCGTTACAGGAAGAGGAGTATCTTCCCATTTAAGATAATTATTACAGAAAGGGAGGATCTTCCTATTTAAGGTAACGGTTACAGGAAAGGAATAATGTGTACCTTTCCTGGGATCTCAACCATCAGAGAGAAAACGTTAAAAAAAGAGAGGGAAGAGTAGGAGAAAAGAGAGAAGCGTTCAAGAACGAAAAGAAGAGAATATTCTCATTTCTACTGCGGGATATCAGCGTAATGGATAACGGTATGTTGATATTTAATTACAGTTTTATTGCTAGTATTTACATTAAGAAAAATCCTATATTATAGAAATAAGAATTTGGAAAAGAGAAATTGTAGAAAAGTACCAACAATTGGTATAAGAGCGGGTCTACGAATACTGTAATTTGTTTTCTTTTAATTGTTTATGCCGAACTATTTCCTTTTGTTTGTTTCGCCGAATTATTTTCTTTTATTTTTGCAGCGGATAACGCGGGGCGCATAATATTTTTTTTCTTCTTTCTTTTCCCTTGCATTTTTTGCCTCGCTGCGCTTAACAAAAAAAAAAAAAAAATGACGGCCAGCGTCGAAAGGCAAAACGCCGGCCATGGAAGGCCTGCATCGGCAAAACAACCTGCATCGAAAGGAAAAGGGAAAGCCGGCTCGTGCTTTAGGGTAAAGCCGCCGATCTGAACAGATCTGGGTACGGCAGTACGGGGAAAGGTTTCTTTAGGGTGACGCCGGGATCCAGGTCAGTCGGGTAGGTGCGGCGGAATGATCTCCGGGAATTGTGATTTTGGGTGTTGTTGTAGACCTAGATCGCTTCGGAGATCTGACCCGAACAGGTTGGTTCGTCCCCACATTCGTCCGTTAGAGGCAACGTCGGAGAAAACCAACGCACCCTTGCCGATGGAGACCCCTTTAAACGACCAGATTGGGCGTGGGTCTGGACTGCGACGCTGGATCTAGACTGTGCGGCAGTGGTCGAGTAGGGGCAATGCCCAGAGGCAGTACGCGGGCGATGCCCGTAGAATGGTGGTACTGCCATCGAGGGTCGTTCGGATGGAGGCAGCAGAACGGTGGTGCTGTCGGTGTCGCTCAGTCCTAGGGATGCTGCGGGTGGTGCTGCCAGTGTCGCTCGGTCCGAGGGGTGCTGCGGGTGGTGCTGCCGGTGTCACTCGGTCTGAGGGGTGCTACCTGTGTCACTCATTCCGAGGCCCGCAGCACAATGGTGCTATGGTCGTGGGTCCCTAGTTAGAAGCAACACATGGGTTGAGTTGTCTATAATATGGTGTTACTGCAGGTCCTCAATTGGTGGTAGAAAAGAAATTTTCGAATAGATACTACCATGTAAAGTGAACCGATTACTGAAACAGTACGCCGACGTGGATAATGTTACCTCCCACATAAAAGATAATTTAATCTTCATAATTAAAGATTATTGAATTCATGTCAACATAAGTCAAATATTAAAAGCTTGTTAGTCACCAAAGTGGCCTGACTTTGAATGGATTTGAATAAGTTGATTGTGAATTTTAATTGTTCATTTTTTTTGTGCTAATAGAATATTTTGAAATGAACAATTATGGTTATTAATTATAAAGTTAGGAGATCATCCAATGATGGATCATTGCTTGTAATTAATGACACTAAAAGGGATTAATTGATATACT
Organism: Ceriops decandra; assembly: GCA_020615895.1. Classification (NCBI taxonomy): domain Eukaryota; kingdom Viridiplantae; phylum Streptophyta; class Magnoliopsida; order Malpighiales; family Rhizophoraceae; genus Ceriops; species Ceriops decandra. The sequence goes on from JAHLGO010021109.1 coordinate 4,944,348, forward strand.
GAGTAAACGTGATTGTAAATATAAAGATGACATTTATGTTAATTCTAGTATGATTAATTGATCTATTAAAGTATATTTAAATTAGCATCACTATTGATTAGAGTTATGTATTTGAGGATCACCCAAAGGTGAACTTAAATGTATGATTAAAGTTTGTAATATATCTGAATCCATTAGAGTTTACTCAAAGCGTTAACGTAAAAAAAAATTTGGATTATGTTTGCAGCTTCCAGTAATGTGTTTGCCTTAGGCAATTCGATGATCAAATTCAATGGGCTGAACTATGCAGAATGGTCTGAACATATTCAGTTTCATTTAGGTATATTGGGCTTGGACTTAGCCGTCATTTTGGATGAAAAGCCTGTAGCCATTACAGGGACCAATACAGAATCTGATAAGTCTTTTTATAAGGCTTGGGTATGGTCCAATAGGCTGAGTTTGAATTTGATGAGGATGACAATTGCTGAAAACGTTAAGCCATCGATGCCTAAGACAGAAAATGCGAGGGAATTTCTGATGAGAATTAAGGAATACTCTCAGTTAGATTTAACTAATAAATCCATCGTAGGAACCCTAATGAGTGAGCTGACGACCTAGAAATTCGATTGGTCACAGCCCATTCATGATCATGTGACCGGTATGGCTAATCTAGCAACAAGGTTGAAAACAATGGGCATGGATGTGAGTGAATCATTTTTGGTTCAATTCATCATAAACTCACTGCCTCCTAAATTTGGCCAGTTCCAAGTGAATCATAACACTATCAAAGAGAAATGGAACTTTCAAGAAATCAAGGCCATGTTAGTTCAGGAGGAAGGGAGATTAAAGAAGATGAAGGATCACTCCATTCATCTCATCGTTTGTAAGGATGCTAGTGGTAGCAGGTCTAAACCACATAAGAAAGGTAAAAAGAAGGACAAAGCCTCTATAAAAGTCACTGGAGGTCAGATCCAGAAGGATTAGAAATGCTTCTTCTGCAAAAGGATAGGTCACTTCAAGAATGATTGCCCAAAAAGAAAGGCTTGGTTCGAAAAGAAAGGTACGTACTGTATATTAGTATGTTTTGAATCAAACATAATTGAGGTGCCCAATAATACTTGGTGGTTAGATTCTGGAGTTACTATTCACGTGTCACATATTATGCAGGGATTCCTTTCAATCCAGCCCATAACAGGAACTGAGAAGTTCCTCTATATGGGAAACAGAATGAAGGCACGAATAGAAGGGATTGGGACGTACAGATTGATCTTAGACACTAAGTGTCATCTGGATCTAGAAAAGTGTCTCTATGTTCCTGAATGTGCTAGAAATTTAGTTTTTGTTGCAAAGTTGGATGAAAAAGGATTTAACCTTAAGATTGGAAATGGTGCATTTTCATTATATAGACATTCGTACTATTATGGATCTGGTACTTTGATTGATGATTTGTACCATTTTAATCTTGATGCTATGTATGCTGATTCCATATTTCTTGTTGAGCATAGTATAGGTAACAAACGTAATGTGCATGATGAAAGTTTTGCTTTCTTATGGCATCAAAGATTGGGTCATATATCCAAAGAAAGGATATTGAGGTTGGTGAAAGGTGATGTCCTACCTCAATTGGATTTTACTAATTGGGATGTATGTATTGATTGTATAAAAGGGAAACAAACAAGACATACATCAAAGAACCCAGCCATGAGAAGCAATGAGCCTTTAGAATTGATACACACTGATATTTGTGGCCCGTTTGATATCCCAACATGGGATGGTGAGAAATATTTCATCACCTTTATAGATGACTACTCACGGTATTGTTACTTGTATCTACTGCATGAAAAGTCCCAATCAGTAAACATCCTAGAGGTGTTTATTAATGAAGTGGAAAGGCAGTTAGATAGAAAAGTAAAAGTGATTAAGTTAGATAGGGGTAGTGAATATTATGGAAAATTCAATGAAAGTGGGCAATGTCCTGGTGCATTTGCAAAACTTCTTGAAAGTCGAGGCATATGTGCACAGTACACAATGCCTGGTACACCACAACAAAATGGTATAGTGGAAAGGCGGAATCGCACACTTATGGATATGGTTAGGAGCATGTTGAATTACAGTACTGTACCCTTATCCTTGTGGATGCATGCATTAAGAACTGCTGCATATATGCTGAATAGAGTTCCTAGTAAGGCTGTCCCTAAAACTCCTTACGAGTTATGGACAGGAAGGAAACCCAGTTTGAGACACCTTCATGTTTGGGGTTGTCCAGCAGAAGTAAGGATATACAATCCACATGAAGGAAGGCTTGATGCGAGAACTATTAGTGGTTACTTCATTAGCTATCCTGAAAAGTCCAAAGGGTATAGGTTCTACTGCCCTAAGCATAGTACTAGAATAGTTGAGTCTGGTAATGCTCGGTTCATTGAAAATGGTCAGTTCAGTGGGAGTGGGGAATCACGAAAGGTGGATATTAAAGAATTACAAAATGAAAGGTCTACAGTGAGTACTCCTACTCACGTCGGTATCCCCATACCAGTGTTTCTACTCAAATTGTTATTCCTTATGTTGCATCACAGTCACGTGACATGAAAGGACAACAAATTGATACTCGAAAGACGCAAAGTGAACACATAAGAGATGAACCAAGTGACAATGTTCAATTTACAAATGAACAAGTGATACCACAAGAAATGGCATTACAGAGGTCTACAAGATAGAAAAGGCCAGCAGTTTCAAATAATTATGTGGTTTACTTACTTGAGCATAAATCGGAATTGAGCATTGATAAAGATCCAGTCTCATTTAAACAAGTCATGGAATGTAATGATTCTGAAAGGTGGTTCAATGCCATGAAGGAAGAGATGAAATCAATGGAGGTAAACCAAGTCTGGGAGCTAGTAGAGTTACCTGAAGGATCAAAATGAGTTGGCTGTAAGTGGGTCTTCAAGACCAAGCGAAACTCGAACGGTAACATCAAAAGGTATAAGGCCAGACTTGTTGCCAAAGGTTTCACTCAAAGGGATGGTGTTGACTATAAGGAGACTTTCTCTCCAGTTTCTAAGAAAGACTCCTTAAGAATTATTATGGCTTTGGTGGCTCATAATGATCTAGAGCTCCACCAAATGGATGTAAAGACCGCCTTTCTGAATGGTGACTTAGAAGAGGAAGTGTATATGGACCAACCTAAAGGTTTCATCACCTCCGAGCAAGAAAATTTGGTGTGTAAATTAAAGAAATCGATATATGGACTAAAACAAGCCTCCCGACAATGGTATATTAAGTTCAATAATACAATTACGTCATACGGTTTTGTAGAAAACACCGTTGATTGGTGTATTTATATGAAGGTCAGTGGGAGCAAGTTCATTATATTAGTCCTATATGTCGATGACATTCTTTTGGCTGCTAATGACATAGGTTTGTTACATAATGTGAAGAAATTTCTCTCTGAAACTTTTGAAATGAAAGATATGAATGAGACATCCTATGTGATAGAAATAGAAATATTCCGTGATAGATCACAAGGATTGTTAGGATTGTCTCAGAAAGGCTATATCAATAAAGTATTAGAGAGATTTATAATGGAAAATTGCTCAACAGGAATAATTCCAATTCAAAAATGGGACAAGTTCAGTGAATTACAATGTCCAAAGAATGATTTGGAACGGAAAGTGATGGAATCAGTTCCCTATGCATCTCTGGTTGGAAGCCTGATGTATACGCAAACATGTACTCGGCCAAAAATCAGTTTCACAGTTGGAATGTTAGGTCGATATCAAAGTAATCCTGGAATAGATCATTGGAAAGCCGGAAAGAAAGTACTTAGGTACTTACGAGGCACCAAAGATTACATGCTTACTTATAAAAGATCAAGTCATCTTGAAGTAGTAGGCTACTCGGATTCAGATTATGCTGGATGTGTAGACTCGAGGAAATCTACATTTGGTTACATGTTTCTCCTGGCTGGAGAAGCAGTTTCCTGGAAAAGCGGGAAGCAGTTTGTCATTGCTACTTCCACTATAAAGGCTGAATTTGTAGCATGCTTTGAGGCTACTATTCATGCATTATGGTTACAGAATTTTATCTTAAGGCTTAGTTTGGTCGACAGTATAAAAAAGCCGTTAAGAATTTTTTGTGATAATTCCGCAGCAGTCTTCTTCTCTAAGAATGATAGGTATTCTAAAGTGCGAAACATATGGATTTGAAATACCTATTTGTTAAAGAAGAAGTGCAAAACCAAAGAGTGTCCATTGAGCATATTGGGACTGAGTTGATGATAGCGGACTCGTTAACTAAAGGTTTGCCACCGAAAATATTTACTGGACACATTGATCGGATGGGCATTATGGACAGGTCCTTATACGTTTGAAAGCCAATATTTAGGATGCTCATATCATTGTGACACTCGTGAATTCAATTAAAGTTATGGTTTTGCTTATGCTTTGTTATCTCTGTTAGATGTATACAATTATAGTTTGTGAGATAACTAATAGCATATATGGGAATGACAATTTAAAGTTTCAATGTTCCTCAGTAAGGTTATTATGAATTATGATGATTATGTGATACATGGAAGGAATCATGTCGATATAAGATGTGTAACCGCCATGATCCAATCATTTTAATTCAATCAAGTATTGTGATTTGATAATCTTTAAGAATTGTGCGCACTTAATTGTTATTGATTCATCAAGTCATAACATGGACCAAGTGGGAGATTGTTAAATTAATTAACATGAGTGGGCCTTGTTATTTAAAGTATGACCCAAAATAAAAGGCCTAATATGATGGTCGGTTAGGCATAACGGTAATTTGGGTCGTCGGGTTTAAAATCCCTCCACTCTCCCTATTAAGAATAAACATTACAGGAAGAGAAGTATCTTCCTATTAAGAATAATCATTACAGGAAGAAGAGTATCTTCCCATTTAAGATAATTATTACAGAAAGAGAGGATCTTCCTATTTAAGGTAACGGTTACAGGAAAGGAATAATGTGTATATATATATATACTATTACAGACTTTTCCTAGGATCTCAACCATCAGAGAGAAAACGTTAAGAAAAGAGAGGGAAGAGTAGGAGAAAAAAGAGAAACGTTTAGGAACGAAAAAAAAGAGAATATTCTCATCTCCACTGTGGGATATCAGCGTAATGGACAACGGTATATTGATATTCAATTACAGTTTTATTGCTAGTATTTGCATTAAGAAAGATCCTATATTATAGAAATAAGAATTTCGAGAAGAGAAATTTTAGAAAAGTACCAACAACGATTAGACCCTGCACTACTTTGTCTGAGGCATGAACTGAAGATTCACCTTTTCATCCATAATTATCCTCTTCTTCTTCCCCTTACCCTTCTTTTTAGTTTTTAGGGCATTGGAGTAAGAATTTTGGTTGACAAACCTACACAGATCACCCACCACAAACGGTAGGCATTAAAGTGCCAAACCTGCAATTTCATAAGAGTATTTTTCCACCAATTGTTAAGTCAAAAATAATATTGTGTCTAATATCAAAAGGTTTGAGTTTATCAGTCATAACTAAATGACGAAGAAAATATACGTAAAAACTCGACAAAATAGATGGACCGATCCGCGGCTCTTGCCTGCCCACTTGATTAAAATCACGAAAACATATGGGATTTTTACGTAATGATCTCAGAAGGAAAACTTGCGTTGTTGGAATATGTCTCTGGACAACTTTTAGACTCGCCTTGCCAAACCTAATGTTTAGCTGCTTTTGGCATTTTCCATTAGCTCCTTTATTGTTACGCACGACTATTTATTTTTCTCCATAGCAATAAAAGTTGTTACCGGTGTATTTTTAGATTCCTGTCTTTTAAGAAATTAAAACACAAGCGAAAATAATAATAATCTTTCATTTTTGCTGGGGGCTAGAATTTGAGCCGGACTAACTAGGGCCCAGTCAACTTTATCACTAGACCACCTTCTTTAGGGGCAATGTCTGCCTAGCCTAACTTGATTTAAAAGAAATTTTCAAAAAGACCAAAACATTTTAATTTTGGCAAATTGCATTTAAAAGTTATATAGAGGCTGATTATTCAACTAGGTCAACAGAACTTCTTTCCACTCGGTTTCCAGCCGGAATTATTATTGGTATCGGTAGGGCTAAGTGCATTCCACACATTGACCAAACTTTTCATATGCAACGCCCAGGTTCGTATTTTGCGAGTGAGGAATAGGAGTCATTTGTCACGGCCCATCAGATTGATGGGAGCCTAACCCAAATAATTGCCCAATTGCCCAATTATCACCTTCTGCATAAGCGCTTAGGTAAGCGCCTCCCTTATGTAAGCGCTTAGATAAGCGCCCCGCTTAAGTATTCTCTTTTGTAAGTATCTTAGATATTTTTAGATCTAGAGAAATTGTAGCCACATATCAAGGAGGTGGAAGAAGCTCGTGGACGTAAGGAGCAACGTGCTCCAACCAAACGTGACAAGTCCAAGGGTCCAGCCAAGGAGACCCTAGACTCACGTGTTGGTACCTTAGAGAGGAGTGTCCTAGACATAAACTCTCTTGTGGGAGATCTCAGTGATCAAGTCGATAACTTGGTCCAGGATAATGCGGAGGTCACGCAGGCTGCCAAACTCATGGTCGAAGAGTATGGCCGCTCGTTCAGGGGAGAGATATGCTCCCTCAATCAAGGTTTGTCTAACCTTCGTGAGTTTGTTGAAGGAGAAATTCATGCCCTTCGTAGGGAAATGGAGTCCTTTCGTCGAAATAACTCACTTGCTAGTACAGCTGCCACTGCTAGCTCTTCCACTGCGGTACATGGCTTGAAGGTCCCAAAGTCTGCCATGTACAACGGCACAAGGAACGCCACTACCGTGGAGAACTTCTTGTTCAGCTTGGAGCAATACTTCGAGGCCATGGGGGTTGTCGACGATCTGGCCAAGATAGGCAACGCCCCAATCTTCCTAAGAGATACTGCCCAACTCTGGTGGAGAAGGAAGCACTCTGAACAGGAGAAAGGCTTATGCATCATTGACACTTGGGAACAATTCAAGGCTGAAGTAAGTAGGTACTTCGTCCCTCACAATGCAGACAGTGAGGCGAAAGGGAAGTTGTGACGCCTATGTCAGACAGGTAGTATTTCTGACTACATTAAGGAATTTACTACCCTCATGCTTGAAATCGAAATGTCTGATAGAGAACTACTCTTCTACTTCAAAGACGGCTTGAAGGACTGGGCAAGAGTCGAGTTGGAGAGGCGTAATGTGCAAACCCTAGATGCTGTCATTGTTGCTGCGGAAACCTTCGTCAATTACTCTGCTCACTCCAAGAGTAAGAAGCTGAACTCTGGCAAAAGTGGGGGAGAGAAGGTTGGGCAAAAGAAACAGGACTCTGGTCGCCACGAGGGTGGACAACAAAGGCCCTCAAATGACCGTCACAAGCATGAGAAGAAGTCTGGAGGTAAGCACAACTCCACTAATCCTCCTAAACCTTGTTTCATTTGTGATGGACCGCACTGGGTGAAGGACTGTCCCAAACGCAAAGCCATGAATGCGATGATGGCGGCACTCGACCCAGAAAAGGTTGATGAAGAAGCCCAAGCGGACATGGGATCTATCCAACAATTGGGTAATCTCTCAAGGCGTATCTCCCCAACAATCGCCAAGGAGAAGGGACTGTTGTATGCTAATCTTGCCATCGAGGGCAAATCAGCTAGTGCGATGCTAGATACAGGGGCAACGCACAACTTCATGGATGTTGAAGAGGCCAAACGTCTAGGCCTCAAACTAACGAAGGGAAACGGCACCATCAAATCGGTAAACTCGGGAGCAAAGCCTATCCAAGGCATGGCACATGGAGTTGCTATCCAGATCGGCGAATAGACGGGTAAGTTAGACTTTACCGTTGTTCCCATGGATGATTTTAAAGTGGTGCTAGGTCTTGCATTTTTTTGCAAAGTTTTGGCTTTCCCTGTTCCTGCTACACGTTCTCTTGTGGTTGTCGACAACCATAAGATCTGCATAGTCCCCTTGAAGTGTAAGGAAAGATCTCAACCATCGATGATCTCGGCCTTGCAATTCAAGCGGGGTCTCAAGTCGGGTCCTGGCTACATTGCTACCATAAGAGAGCTAAGCAATGGGGAAGACATAGCAACACCAACTCCTGCCTTGCCGCAACCAATTCAGGCCGTCCTCAACAAGTTCAAGGACGTCATGCCTTCCGAGCTACCCAAGAAGCTTCCACCAAAGCGAGATGTGGATCACCACATTGAGCTAGAAGTCGGTGCCAAACCCCCTGCTATGGCTCCTTATCGCATGGCACCTTCGGAACTCGCTGAATTGAGGAAGCAGCTCCACGATCTAATCAATTTAGGCTACATTCGACCATCGAAAGCTCCATTTGGTGCCCCAGTCCTTTTTCAGAAGAAGAAGGATGGATCCCTACGGATGTGTATTGACTACCGAGCCTTGAACAAGGTCACTATCAAGAACAAGTATCCTATACCCTTGATAGCTGATCTCTTCGACCAACTCAGGAAGGCGAGATACTTCACCAAGCTGGATTTGCAATCAGGTTACTACCAGGTTCGCATAGCACAAGGTAATGAGCCAAAGACGACCTGTGTGACACGTTATGGAGCGTTCGAGTTCTTGGTTATGCCATTTGGCCTCACCAACGCACCAGCCACATTCTGCACACTCATGAACCAGGTACTACATCCTTTTCTGGACAAATTCGTGGTAGTTTATTTGGATGACATCGTCGTGTACAGCAACACACTTGAGGACCACGTAGAGCACCTCAAGCAAGTCTTCCAAGCTCTACAGGTAAATGAGTTGTTCGTGAAGAAAGAGAAGTGCTCGTTCGCCACGCAAGAGGTGGACTTACTTGGTCACCGAATCAAGGATGGTAGACTGTTGATGGATCTAGCGAAAGTCCAAGCCATCCAACAATGGGAGCCACCCACCAAAGTCCCAGAATTACGATCTTTCCTGGGACTTGTCAACTACTATCATCAGTTCATCAAGGGATACTCTGCCGTAGCCGCACCCTTGACCAACCTCCTGAAGAAGAACCGCACTTGGTATTGGACGGAAGAATGCCAAGTTTCCTTCGAGAGATCGAAGCAAGCAATCTCCGAGGAACCTGTTACGGCGCTACTGGACTACGAAAAACCTTTCGAAGTCCACACTGACGCATCTAACTTCGCCATTGGAAGAGTCTTGATGCAAGATAGGCATCCCATTGCCTACGAAAGCCACAAGCTCAACGACACGGAAAGACGATACACTATCCAGGACAAGGAGATGACTGTCGTCATCCACTGCTTGCGCACTTGGAGACACTATCTCCTCGGAAGTAAGTTTGTAATTATGACTGATAATGTTGCTACAAGCTACTTCCAGACACAAAAGAAACTCAGCCCCAAGCAAGCTCGATGGCAAGACTTCCTGGCGGAATTCGACTATACACTGCAATATAAGCCGGGCCAAGCCAACGTAGTTGCTGATGCATTGAGTCGAAAGGCAGAACTAGCAGCTCTTGCTACTAGTACTCCTACGAGCAACCTCCTTGAATGGATCAAGGAAGGTACTGGACAGGACAAGCTGGCCAACAATCTGCTAAGGTTGGTTAGTGAGGGGAAGACTCGTCGATTTTGGGTAAACGATGGAGTCTTGACAACAGTCGGAAACCGTGTCTTCCTGCCAAAATGGGGCAACTTGCGGAAGGAAATTCTCAAGGAATGCCACGATTCACTATGGGCTGGTCACCCAGGTATGGCATGAACCTTTGCTCTTGTCCAACAACATTACTTCTGGCCGCATATGCATGCAGATGTCGAGGCCTATGTGCGGACTTGCTTAGTTTACCAACAAGACAAGGTAGAACAACAACCACCAGCCGGTCTACTTGAGCCACTACCCACTCCCGAAAGGCCTTGGGAAAGTGTCTCGATGGATTTTATTGTAGCTCTACCAAAGTCTGAAGGATGCAAAAGTATCATGGTGGTAGTCGATCGGTTCAGCAAGTATGGCACCTTCATTCCAACTTCTGCTGATTGCAAGGTGGACGAAGCTGCTCGCTTGTTCTTTAAAAACGTGGTAAAGCTATGGGGAGTGCCAAAGTGCATCACCAGTGACAGAGACCCCCGCTTTACAGGTAAATTTTTGCGTGAGCTATTCAAGTTGCTAGGAACCGAGCTAAACTTTTCAACAAGCTTCCATCCTCAAACTGATGGGCAAACTGAGCAAGTTAATGCCTTGCTCGAACAATACTTGAGGCACTATGTTAGTGCTCACCAATGAGATTGGGCGAAATTACTAGATGCTGCCCAATTCTCATACAACTTCAGAGGAGTGAGGCCACGACCAAAAGCCCGTTTGAGATTGTCATGGGACAACAACCGCTAACACCAAGTGCTATTGCCTCTCTTTACACTGGCAACAACTCATCTGCCTTCAAATTTGCAAAGGAATGGCACGAGGAAGCAGATATAACGGGGCTTGCCTCGACAAAGCGGCTAAGAAGATGAAGAAATGGGCTGACATAAAACGACGCCCGAAGGACTACACTGCGGGAGACATGGTGATGGTGAAGTTGCTGCCCAACCAGTTCAAGTCTCTACGCAAGGTACACAAAGGCTTGGTACGGAAGTACGAAGGACCATTCTCCATCATCAAACGTGTGGGAAAGGCCGCCTATCAAGTCCAACTCCCTCCAAAGCTGAAGATCCACAACGTTTTTCATGTAAGTCTTCTAAAGCCTTTCCATGGAGACGAAGAGGATCAAAGTTGAAATGAGTCAAAGCGCGCACCAACGGCTGTGGTCACCGAGTTCAATAAGGAGGTGGAATGCATCCTTGCTGATCGAGTGATCCGGAGAAGGGGAGTTCCCAACTATACCGAGTACTTAGTGAAATGGAAGGCTCTGCCAGACCACGAGGCTAGTTGGGAACGAGAAGACCAGCTTTGGCAATTTGCCGATCACATCTGGCAATTTAAGGCTGAAAATGCGACGAGGACGTCGCAGGATTAAGTGGGGGAGGATGTCACGACCTGTCAGATTGATGGGAGCCTAGCCCAAATAATGGCCCAATTGCCCAATTATCACCTTCTGCATAAGCGCTTAGGTAAGCGCCTCCCTTAGGTAAGCGCCTCCCTTATGTAAGCGCTTAGATAAGCGCCCCGCTTAGGTAAGCGCTTAGATAAGCGCCCTGCTTAGGTAAGCACTTAGGTATTCTCTTTTGTAAGTATCTTAGATATTTTTAGATCTAGAGAAATTGTAACCCCACATCAAGGAGGTGGAACCACTATAAATACCCCCACTCCTCTCATTTGTAAATCACCTCTTCATTCATTCAATACAAGTTCACTTGCAAAGCTCTTGTGCTCTCTCTCTCTAACTCTCTCAAGTTCTTCTTGTTCGGTTACTTGCTTCCCATAAGTCTTCTACTGGTTCGTTCGAACTCTTCAAGGCTTACTTAGCATCTTTTCTCACAAGATTGACTAAGTGTCGCACAGGTTAACACGTCCAAAGCACGTCCAAGCCTAACTCCATAACACATTGCTCTTCGTTTAGAAGGCAAAGAAGCTAAATTTTGTCACTTTTACGAGGCAACCAAATATACACCACACATTTTCAAATGCATACCTTTACTTATTACGAGTCAGCTTTCCCACATGACATGAAATTTATCCATTTAATCCAAAGGCAAATTATGAACCTTATCATGAAATACCTCTAATTCTTACAAGAAGACAGTTAAAAAAAGCAACATGCACCATTTAGAATATAAGAATATTGATTTAAAGATTCTTGTTAAACAATACGTTGAGAGAGAACGCATCCATAGTAAAAACCTACTTAAAAATGGGATATTTGTTGGTAGGTTACTCGTTAGAGTTTTGGGAGAGTCTCACATTAAAAACTTGTGGTGAGTATGTGTGAAGTATGACTTATAAAAGAAAGGGATATACAAATTGGTCCTATTAAGTATATTTGACTTATAATTTGTTTTTTCATTAGTATTATTATTGGATTTTACTTTGAGTTCATTTTATAAGCTCTCTCATTTAGAGTATAGTAGAACTTTGCAGTAATGCCCATGTACATAGGTAATCAAACTGAACCACATAATTTTAGTGTGTTTTTTCCTTTTCTCTTTCCTTTATTTACTTTATTACATTTAATTTATTAGCTAGTATTTGGTGGTTATGTATGCTTTATTTAAGTTTATGTTGTCCACCACAATAAGTGGTATCAAAGCCTTAGGTTTTAGGTGATAGGTGATCCAAGAATTGACTAACTATTTATGGTTATTAGCTTTAGTGTTATTTTTAAGTAAGTTATGATTAGGGGTAATTTTGCTTAAGGAGACTAGTTCTGTTTGGAAATAGTATTGTGACCCCTCCACTTCCCCGGAAGGGTAATTTTTCATTGTGTTTATCTCCCAACCTTTCTTAAGAGTATACCTTTTTAAGGAACTAATTATTATGGGTACTAAGTTATAAGTAATGACAGCAAAGATAGAGGTTAAGAAATTTGATGGTTGAAATAATTTTGATATTTGACAAAGTAAAATTAAAGATGTATTATGTCAATAAGATTAGATATTACTTTATAAGAAAATAAACTAGATGATATGGAAAGAAAATATTGGAAGAGATTGAATGCAAAAGCTTGTGGGTTGATTCGCTTATGCCTGTGTAAAGAATAGAAATACCTTTTTATGAAAGAAAATTCTATTAATAAGCTGTGAAATGCCTTGGAAAATAAGTATATGAAGAAAAGTAATGAAAATTAGTTATATTTGTTGAAAAGACTTTATTACCTTTAGTTGAAACCTAGTACAAATATTAGTGATCATATTGATGTTTTTAACCATTTGATTGTTGATTTGTTGAATTTGAATGAAACTTTCAAAGATGAGCAGAAAACTATATTATTGATTGGTTCACTTAATAATAAGTTAAAAAATTTATATATTACTCTAATTTATAGAAAGGAAGGTTTATCTTTTAAAGATGTACGTGGTACTTTCCTCGATTATAAAATTCATAAGAAGGATTAGAAAGAGAATTGAAAGGAATCATTAGAGACACAGCAAGAGGAAAAAGCCATAGCCAGAACCTAACAAGGAGAAAGAGATTACAATAATAAAAAAATAAAAACCGAAGAAAGATGAATACGCATTTTGTCATGAGAAAGGTCATTGGAAGAAGGATTGTTTAAAGCTAAGAAAGAAAGATAAGGACAAAGGCAAGAACACTTCCGATGTATATATGGCTAAATATGAAGAAGAAGACATTGCATTAATTAGTATGTCATCCACTTTTAAAGTCTACGAATGGATTTTGGATTTGGGTTACACCTACCACGTGTGTCCATACAAGGAATGGTTATTTAACTTCAAAGAGCCAAATGATGGAGTTATATATATAAGAAATGATAACTTATGCAAGACGATGGAAGTAGGTTCAATACAATTGAAGAATAATGATGGATCATATAGAGTATTAATGGAGGTGAGATATATCCCAATTTTGAAGAAGAACCATATCATTTTAGAAGCTTTGGAATCTAAAGGCTGCAAAATATCAATGCATGATAGAGATTTAAAGGTTGTATCTAGCACTTTGGTTATGATGAGTGGTACGAGGAAAAATAACTTGTATTATTATAATGGGAGAACTGTTATTGGATTAGTTGCTACAATTTCTGATGAAAACTCAAAGTTAAAAGCTATCAAGTTATGGCATATATGAATAGGTTATCCAAGAGAAAAGGATTTTAACAGTTTAATGAACAAAGTTTTGTTAAAAGGAGCAAAGGTTTGTAACTTTGATTTTTATGAGTATTGTATTTTTGGAAAGCAGATAAAAGTAAAGTTTGAAACAGCATTGTACAATACTAAAGGTATCCTAGACTACATTTATTCATATATGTGAGGACCTACAAAGACAACATCCTTTAAAGGTAAACATTACTTTATTACTTTTGTTGATGATTTTTCCAAAAAGGTATGGGTGTATATTTTGAAGAACAATAATAATGTGTTAGATGTTTTCCTTAATTGGAAGAAAATGGTGGAGACTTAAACTGGAAAGAAGATCAAACACCTTAAAACAAATAATAAAGGTGAATTTTTCAATAATCTTTTTAAAAGAGTTTGTTAAGAAACTGGTATTATACATTATTACACTATTAGGCATACACTATAGTAGAATGAGGTGGCATAATGCATGAATCAGAATTTATTAGAGAAAATTCGTTGTATATTGTTAAATTTAGGGTTAAGTAAGGAGTATTGAACTGAAGTAGTAACTTATGCATGTCATTTCATTAATCGTTTACCATCTATTGTTATTGGTGGTAAAATTCCTTTGAAGGTATAGTCTAGAAAACCTGTAGGATGTTATTTTTGATCTTTAGTAGAGATGATATTTTTGATGAGGCTCTAATGCTAAAAAAGAAAATAAATGAGATTGTGGACTCTATCTCAAAGTAGGTGGAGTCTAGTTGGAAAGTTTTATAAACTTGAAATGTCTATTCAGAAGCTGGTTAAGAATTCAAAAAGTGTTATTAAAGATACTCAGGAGAAGATAGTTATTCCACAACAATAAAAGTCTATTGCAGTAAATAGGCTAATGTGTAAAGTAAGGCTACCTGCCCGTTTTACTGATATGGAAGCTTATGCACTTCCAATTGAGGATGGAAGCATTCCATCCACTTATGGTGAAGCAATTTAGTGTGTTGATCATGATAAATGGAAAAAAACCATGGATGATGAGATGAATCTCTTCAGAAAAATGACACTTAGGAATTAGCTCAATTGCTCAAGAATAAAAAAGTAATTTGGTGTAAATGTGTATTTACAAAGAATGAAGGTTTTCCTTAGAGAGAAAATATCCACTACAAGATAAGGGTAATAACAAAAGGATACGCTTAAAAGGAAGGGTCTAACTACAATAAAGTGTTTTCTCTTATAGTAAAACACTCATTTATTAGAATTTTGTTAGTCATGGTATCACAATTGGATCTTAATTTAGTTTAACTTGATATGAGAACCACCTTTTTACATGGTGACTTGAAAAAAGAAATTTATATGACTCAACCATAATAATTTAAAGTTATTGGTAAGGAAGATTGGGTTTGTAGGTTAAAGAAGTCACTTTATGGTTTGAAACAATCTTTAGGGCAGTGGTATAAAAGATTTGACCAACTTATATTGAGTCAAGGGTACACAATAAGTAAATTTGATAGTTGTGTATACTTTAAGAGATTATTAGATGATCCTTTCATCTATTTGCTTTTATATATTGTTGATATGTTAATAGCTTGTAAACATGAAGGAAAAATCAACAAGTTGAAGACTTATTTAAGTTCAGAATTTGAGAAGAAAGATCTTGAAGTGGCAAAGAAGATTTTAAGGATGGAGATTAGTATAGATAGAAGAAAGGGTCAGATTTGCTTGACATAGAAATAACATTTGAGAAAGATATTACAAAGTTTTGGTATAACTAAGCAGTCAAAACCTGTGAGTACTCTATTTGCTCCTCATTTCAAGTTGTATGCATCATTATCTCCAAATATAGATAAGAAAAATGAATACATGGCTCATGTTTTGTATTATAATGTAATTAGTAGCTTAATGTATGCTATAGTATGTAATAAACCTAATATTTCACATATAGTTAGAGTTATAAGTAGATTTATGCATGATCCTAGTAAAGGACATTATTAAGTTGTGAAATGGATTTTGCATTATTTACTCAAAACCATAAATGTTTCATTAGTATTTCAGAAGAAGGATTAACTTAGTTAGTAGGCAATTAGATATATGGATTCAGATTATACTGGAGATTTAGATAAGTGACATTTAACTATTGGATTTGTGTTCACTCTCACTAAATCTCCTGTAAGTTGTAAATCTACTTTATAGTCAATAGTAGCTTTGTCTACTATAAAAGGCAAAATATATGGCAGTGACAAAAGCTATTAAAGAGGCAATTTGGCTATAGGGTCTATTAGATGAATTCAGCATAATGTAGAAGAAGATTACAGTTTATTCAGATAACCAAAGTACTATCCATTTGGCCAAGAATGCACTATTCTATTTACACATGAAGCATATCGATGTTAGATATCACTTTATTTAGGATATTATTTGTGAAAAGAAGATTGTATTGAACAAGATTGGAACTATTGACAACCCTATTGATACGATGACCAAGGTGGTGACAATGATCAAGTTCACTTATTGTTTGAACTTGATTAATATTAAAGAAGTTTGATTTAGTTCATTTGAAGGTCTTACTATTTTGACTAATTTGTCAAGGTAGAAATTGTTGGTAAGTAGCTCATTAGAGTTTTGGGGAGTCTCTAAAACTTATAGTGACTATGTGTGAGGTATGACTTATAAAAGAAACTTTTATATAATGAATTTAGGTATAAAAAGGAATTGATTTATAATTTATTTTTCATTAATATTATTATTGAACTTTACTTTTGATGCTATTTTGTAAGTTTTTCTATTTGGAGTATAGTAAAATTTTGTGGTAACAGTCTATAAATGTAAGTAATCAAGTCAAATCATGTAATTGTGATGTGTTTCTTATGTATATTTTATTTAAGTTTTCATTGCACACCATAACTATATTAATTTTTGGTCTAATTTAATTTTTTTTAAATTATTCAAATTAAAGACCAATATACAAATTAATGAACCATACACATGTATGTATTGGTGTTTTTAAGAAGTAATGTGATTAATAAATAAATTGTGCTTAGCTCTCTCTCTCCCTGTGCATTTTCTTTTGCTTTGATGGAGTTAGATTTAACTTAAAATGGAGAGAGTTGGCCAGATTTGCAATTCCTTGAAAGACCGTCAGCTGTGGGTGCAAAACGTAGATGCTTTGCTTTTGTTGGTGGAAAGTTAGGTATGCAATTTGTTCCCTTGTAATTCGTGGCGCGGCGCCGTTTAGTGGCTGCATGGGACGAATGTGACATGGGGACTGTTTTTTGACGGTTTGCGTTGACAGATTCATGTGGAAGCATGGTACGGATAAAAAAAAAAGCCGTAGTTGTTTCCCATGGGGCCCAAACGTCTTGATGACTCATCCACCTGATCGATGCCACGCGACACCATCACCACGTGCCTTGCGAATGACCTCGCCACTAAAAAGGGCGAAAAGCATCGTGTACTAATAAAACAGAAAAAAAAGCCTGCAGATGAAGGGAACGGAGGAAAAAAAAAAAAAAAAGAAGGAAGCCAACATAAAATTAAAATTAAATTTAATTGTTCATAAAATAGTGAAACAATAATTTAGTTTATAATTTTTGTAAAAAAAAAAAGAAGGAAAAAATTCGAACTTCCTAATCAAGGGGACAAATGAGTCAACATCTCATTCAATTATTTTTTAATATTAAAAAATAATTAGATTTTGAATTATATAATAAAATTAATTTTTTTATTATCATAAATATCATACTTTCTTATTAAAATTAAGATCTTTTAATAATATCTCATTTAACCTTCAAAATACTTAATAGTTTCAAATTAGAGAAACTAAATGATATCTTATAACGATGGTATAAAATTTAACTTTCTTTTCTTTCTTTTTTAACTTGACTTATTTGGTTTGCTACTAAAAAAAAATGATTACAATGATTTAAAAATTGAAATAAAAAATTATTTGAAATTTTTAGTGAATAATTACACTATTTGCTGTTAGTTGAGGTCTTGAGGGCTTGTTATAACTTCAGGGCAACTGGGAAT
>JAHLGO010021109.1:4962177-4975621 GCA_020615895.1 Ceriops decandra
ACAGCCAACATGCTATTTATTTAAAACTCCACACTCCCTGGATTATGTTACCATCAGAATATCTCGGCACATTCAATTAGTCGAAAATCTACCAAACGATAAAATCTTTGGAGGTCGGGGCACAACCAGCCCATACAACATAACTAGTGTCTAACCAATTGTTGCAAAATATGATATTTACTTACAATTGCATACTTCAGTACTGTGGCTTGAATAAAAATAAGAAAAGAAAAAATAAAACCTTAAGCTGTATAGACAGCAGACAGTCACCATTGGCTCAAGAAAGCAAGAAAAGACATTGAAAAAGAAAAATGTCCCAGCTGCTTTCACACCTCCTTGAGAAGATAGACAAATTTATCCAAACCCATGTTATGCTTCTACCAATTCAAATGCATATGCTATTGGAAACTCTTAAACAGAATTCACTCCTTAATTATCCAAACAGCAGCATTTCAATTGAAAAAACAAGAACAAAACATATAAAAGTGACGAATAGACCCTGCACTACTTTGTCCGAGGCATGAACTGAAGATTCACCTTTTCTTCCATAATTATCCTCTTCTTCTTCCCCTTACCCTTCTTTTTAGTTTTTAGGGCATTGGAGTAAGAATTTTGGTTGACAAACCTACACAGATCACCCACCACAAACGGTAGGCATTAAAGTGCCAAACCCGCAATTTCATAAGAGTATTTTTCTACCAATTGTTAAGTCGGAAATAATATAGTGTCTAATATCGAAAGGTTTGAGTTTATCAGTCATAACTAAATAACGAAGAAAATATACGTAAAAACTCGACAAAATAGATGGACCGATCCGCGGCTCTTGCCTGCCCACTTGGATCAAAATCACCAAAACATATGGGATTTTTACGTAATGATCTCAGAAGGAAAACTTGCGTTGTTGGAATATGTCTCTGGACAACTTTTAGACTCGCCTTGCCAAACCTAATGTTTAGCTGCTTTTGGCATTTTCCATTAGCTCCTTTATTGTTACGCACGACTATTTATTTTCCTCCATAGCAATAAAAGTTGTTACCGGTGTATTTTTAGATTCCTGTCTTTTAAGAAATTAAAACACAAGCGAAAATAATAATAATCTTTCATTTTTGCTGGGGGCTAGAATTTGAGCCGGACTAACTAGGGCCCAGTCAACTTTATCACTAGACCACCTTCTTTAGGGGCAATGTCTGCCTAGCCTATAAACTTTATTTAAAAGAAATTTTCAAAAAGACCAAAACATTTTAATTTTGGCAAATTGCATTTAAAGTTATATAGAGGCTGATTGTTCAACTAGGTCAACAGAACTTCTTTCCACTCGGTTTCCAGTAGGAATTATT
This sequence comes from Ceriops decandra, assembly GCA_020615895.1. Taxonomy (NCBI): domain Eukaryota; kingdom Viridiplantae; phylum Streptophyta; class Magnoliopsida; order Malpighiales; family Rhizophoraceae; genus Ceriops; species Ceriops decandra. The sequence goes on from JAHLGO010021109.1 coordinate 4,963,515, forward strand.
AATGGTATCGGTAGGGCTAAGTGCATTCCGCATATTGACCAAACTTTTCATATGCAACGCCCAGGCTCGCATTTTGCGAGCGAGGAATAAATGTATACATTACTTAATTCTCACGTTTAGAAAAAGTGTAAGCACTATACACTTAAACAAATTACCTTTTAAGACAAAATAATGACATGTGACACATTACTCTTATTTTGGAAGGCAGAAGAAGATAATTTTTGTCGTTTTTACAGGATAACCAATTATATTTGACACATTTTCAAACTCATACCTTTACTTATTACGGGTCAGCTTTCCCACACGATATGAAATTTATCCATTTAATCCAGGGTCAAAGGCAAATTATGAACCTTATCGAGAGTGAAATACCTCTATTCTTACAAGAAGACAGTCAAAAAAGCAACATTTACTATTTATAATATAAGAATATTGATTTAAAGATTCTTGTTAAACAACACGGTGAGTGAGAACGCATCCATAGTAAGAACCTACTAAAAAATGGGATATTTGTTGGTAGGTTACTTATTAGAGTTTTGGGATAGTCTTACACTAAAAACTTGTGGTGAGTATTTGCAAAGTATGATTTATAAAACAAAAAGACACATTAATTGGTCCTATTAAATATATTTGACTTATAATTTTTTTATTAGTATTATTATTAGATTTTACTTTTGAGTCCATTTTATAAGCTCTCTCATTTAGAGTATAGTAGAACTTTGCAATTTAGATTGTGGATGTAGGTAATTAAATTGAACCACATAATTCTAGTGTGTTTTCTCATTTTCTCTCTCTTTTATTTACTTTGTTGCATTTAATTTATTAGCTAGCATTTGTTGGTTATGTATGCTTTATTTAAGTTTCTGTTATGCATCACAATAAGTGGTATCAAAGCTTTAGGTTTTAGGTAATAGATGACCTAGGAATTAACTAACTATTTATAGTTATTAGCTTTAGTGTTATTTTTAAGTAAGTTATGATTAGGGATAGTTCTGCCTAAGGAGATTGGTTCTGTTTGGAAATAGTATTATGACCCCTCCACTTCCCTGGAAGGGTAGTTTTGCATTGTGTTTATCTTCCAGCCTTTCTTGAGAGTGTACCCTTTTAAGGAACTGATTATTTTGAGTACTAAGTTATAAGTAATGATAGCAAAAATAGATGTTGAGAAATTTGATGGTCGAAATAATTTTGGTATTTGGCAAAGTTAAATTAAAGACATACTATGTCAACAAGATTAGATATCACTTTATAAGAAAATAAACTAGATGATATGGAAAGAAAAGATTGGAAGAGATTGAATGCAAAAGCTAGTGGGTAGATTCACTCATGCCTATATAAAGAATAGAAATACCTTTTTATGAAAGAAAATTCTAGTAATAAGCTATGGAATACCTTGAAAAATAAGTATATGAAGAAAAGTAATGAAAATCGGTTATATTTGTTGAAAAGACTTTATTACCTATAGTTAAAACCTAGTACAAATATTAGTGATTATATTAATGTTTTTAACCGTTTGATTGTTGATTTGTTAAATTTGAATGAAACTTTTAAGGATGAGCAAAAAACTATATTATTGATTGGTTCACTTAATAATGAGTTAAAAATTTATGTATTACTCTAATTTATGGAAAGGAAAGTTTATTTTTTAAAGAAGTATGTGGTACTTTGTTCAATTATAAAATTCATAAGAAGGATCAAAAAGAGAATTAAGAGGAATCATTAGAGACACTTACAACAAGAGGAAAAAGCCATACCCAGAACCTAATAAGGAAAAAGAGATCACAATAAAAAAAAAAAAAAGACCAAAGAAAGATGAATACTTATTTTGTCATAAGAAAGGGTATTGGAAGAAGGATTGTCTAAAGTTAAGGAAGAAAGATAAAGATAAAGGCAAGAACACTTCCGATGCATATATGGCTAAACATAAAGAAGAAGACATTGCATTAATTAGTATGTCATCCATTTTTGGAGTCTACGAATGGATTTTAGATTTGGGTTGCACCTACCATATGTGTCCATCTAAGGATTGGTTATTTAACTTTAAAGATCTAAATGACAAAGTTATATACATAGGAAATGATAACTTATGCAAGACGATGGAAGTAGGTTCAATACAATTGAAGAATAATGATGGATCATATAGAGTACTAACGGAGGTAAGATATATCCCAATTTTGAAGAAGAACCTTATCTTTTTAGGAGCTTTGGAATTTAAAGGCTACAAAATATCAATGTATAATAGAGCTTTAAAGGTTGTATCCAGTGCTTTGGTTGTGATGAGTGGTACAAGAAAAAATAACTTGTATTATTATAATGAAAGAACTGTTATTGGATCGGTTGTTACAATTTCTAATGAAAACTCAAAGTTAGAAGCTATCAAGTTATGGCATATGCAAATGGGTCATCTAGGAGAAAAGGATTTTAATAGTCTGATGAATAAAGGTTTGTTAAAAGGAGCAAAGGTTTGTAACTTTGATTTTTATGAGTATTACATTTTTGGAAAGCAAATAAAAGTAAAGTTTGAAATAGTGGTACACAGTACTAAAGGTATCTTAGACTACCTTATAAAGATAATAATAACGTGTTAGATGTTTTCCTTAATTGGAAGAAAATGGGGCCCTATAAAGACAATATCCTTTAGAGGTAAACATTATTTTATTACTTTTATTGATGATTTTTTCAAAAAGGTATGGATGTATATTCTAAAGCACAATAATAATGTGTTAGATGTTTTCCTTAATTGGAAAAAAATGGTGGAGACTTAAACTGGAAAGAAGATCAAACACCTTAAAACAAATAATGAAGGTAAATTTTGCAATAATCTTTTTAAAAGATTTTGTTAAAAAACTGGTATTATACATTATTACACTATTAGGCATACACCATAATAGAATGAGGTGGCAGAATGCATGAATCAAACTTTATTAGTGAAAATGTGTTGCATGTTGTCAAATTTAGGATTAGTAAGGAGTACTGGACTGAAGCAATAATTTATGCATGTCATCTCATTAGTTGTTTACCATCTATTGTTATTGGGGGTAAAATTCCTTTGAAGGTATGGTTTAGAAAACTTGTAGGAGATTATGATTCTTTGCATATATTTGGATGCACTGCTTATTATTATATGAAAGAATCTAAGTTGAATTTGAGAGCAAATAAGGTTATTTTTGTATAAATGTCTTCTGGAATTAAAGGATATCGATTAAAGTGTTTAAGTTCAAATAAGATCATCTTTAATAAAGATGTTATTTTTGATGAGGCTCTAATGCTAAAAAAGAAAATAAATGAGAATGTGGACTCTACCTCAAAACAGGTGGAGTCTAGTTGGAAGTAGGTGGATTTTTATAAACCTAAAATACCTATTCAAAAGCTGGCTGAGAATTTAGAAAGAGTTATTAAAGATACTCAGGATAAGATAGTTAGTCCACAACAACAAAAGTCTATTGTAGTAAATAGGCTACGGTGTAAAGTAAGGCTATGGTGTAAAGTAAGGCTACTTGCCTTTTTTTTACTGATATGGAAGCTTATGCACTTTTAGTTGAGGATGGAAGCATTCCATCCACTTATGGTGAAGTAATTTAGTGTGTTGATAGTGATAAATGGAAAAAAGCCATGAATAATGAGATAAATCTCTTCAGAAAAATGACACTTGGTATTTAGCTCGATTACTCAAGAATAAAAGAGCAATTTGGTGTAAATGGATATTTACAAAGAATCAAGGTTTTCCTTGGAGAGAAAATATCCACTACAAGACAAGGGTAATGGTGAAAGTATACGCTTAAAAAAAAGGGTCTAACTATAATAAAGTGTTTTCTCTTGTAGTAAAACACTCATTTATTATAATTTTATTAGTCATGGTATCACAATTGGATCTTAATTTAGTTTAACTTGATATGAGAACCACCTTGTTACATAATGACTTGGAAAATGAACTCTATATGACTCACTCATAATGATTTAAAGTTATTGGTAAGGAAGAATGGGTTTATAGGTTAAAGAAGTCATTTTATGGTTTGAAACAAGTTTTAAGGTAGTGGTATAAAAGATTTTACCAGTTTATAATGAGTCAAGGGTACACCAGAAGTAAATTTCATAGTTGTATATACTTTAAGAGATTATTAGATGATCCTTTCATCTATTTGCTTTTTATACATTGATGATATGTTGATAGCTTGTAAACATGAAGGAGAAATCAACAAGTTAAAGACTTAGTTGAGTTCAAAATTTAAAAAGAAAGATCTTGGAAAGGCAAAAAAAATTAAATGATGGAGATTAGTATAAATAGAAGAAAGGATTAAAGTTGTTTGACATAAAAACAATATTTGAGAAAGATATTACAAAGTTTTGGTATAATTAAGTAGTCAAAACCTATGAGTACTCTACTTGCTCCCCATTTCAAGTTGTATGCATCATTATCTCTGAGTACATATAAGGAAAGTGAATACATGGCTCATGTTCCATATTCTAATGTAATTGGTAGCTTAATGTATGCCATGGTATGTAATAAGCCTAATATTTCACATGCAGTTGGAGCTGTAAGTAGATTTATGTATGATCCTAATAAAGGACATTAGTAAGTTGTAAAATGGATTTTGCATTATTTACTCAAAACCATAGATGTTTCATTAATATTTCAAAAGGAGGATTGACTGAGTTAATAGGCAATTGGATATATAGATTTAGACTATGCTAGAGTTTATATAAGTGGCATTAAACTACTAGATTTGCATTCACTCTCACTAAAGCTCCTATAAGTTAGAAATCTACTTTACAGTCAATAGTAGCTTTGTTTACTACTGAGGCAAAATATATGGTAGTGACAAAAGCTGTGAAAAAGGCAATTAGGCTATAGGGTCTGTTAAATGAATTCGGCATAATGTAGAAGAAGATTACAGTTTATTCAGATAACCAAAGTACTATCCATTTGGCTAAAAACTTAGTGTTTTATGCACGCATAAAGCATATCGATGTTACATATCACTCTAGTCAGGATATTATTTATGAAAAGAAGATTGTATTGAACGAGATTGGAACTATTGACAACTCTACTAATATGATGACCAAGGTGGTGATGACGATCAAGTTCACTCATTGTTTAAACTTGATCAATATTAAAGAAGTTTGATCTAATTCACTTGAAAGTTTTACTATTTTGACTAATTTGCCAAGGTGGAAATTGTTGGTAAGTAGCTCATTAGAGTTTTGGAGAGTCTCACATTGAAAACTTATAGTTTGTGTGAGGTATGACATATAAAAGAAACCTTTATAGAATGCATTTAGGTATAAAAAGGGATTGATTTACAATTTATTTTTGTATTAGTATTATTATTGAACTTTACTTTTGAACCTATTTTGTAAGTTTTACTATTTAAAGTATAGTAAAATTTTGTAATAGTAACCCATCAATGTAGGTAATCAAGTCAAATCACGTAATTTTGATGTGTTTCTTTTGTATATTTTATTTAAGTTTTTATTGAGCACCACAACTATATTAATTTTTTATTTGATTTAGATTTTTTTCAAATTATTCAAATTAATGACCAATATAAAAATTAATGAACCATACACATGTATGTAATTGTGTTCTAGGAATTAATAGGATTAATAAATAAATTGTGCTTAGCTCTCCCTCTCCCTGTGCATTTTCTTTTGCTTTGATGGAGTTAGATTTAACTTAAAATGGAGAGAGTTGGCTAAATTTGCAATTCCTCGAAAGATCGATAGCTTTAGGTGTTGGAATTTTCTAGAATTTTTTTCATGAAATTCTTATTTTTATAATACAGGGTCCTTTTCTTTATGTGAATACTAGCACACAAATCGTAATAAGTTTGACATACCTTTATCCATGATGTTGAGGTCCTGTTGTGAATATGAGAATCCTCTTCCAATTTGCTCCTAATAAATTTTCCTCTTTCTCCTACTCTTCCCTTTCTTTGCTTCCGTTTTACTCTAATAGTGGAATAGGGAAAAGGCCATAATGATAAAAGTTACGCTTCTTTTCTGTAAGCGTTATCTCATAAACTATAACTCTATATAATTAAATGTAGATAACTAAGCCCAAACAAAATCATAACCTTAATTGAATTCATGAGTGTCACAATGATATGACAATATAAAATATTAACTTTCAAGAGAATAAGGACCTGTCCAAAATGCCCATCCGTTCAACATGTCCAATAAATGCTTTTGATGGCAAACCTTTAGTTAACGGATATGTTATCATAAATTTAGTACCAATATGCTCAATGGACACTCTTTGGTTTTGCACTTCTTCCTTAACAGATAGGTATTTTAAATCTATGTGTTTCATACCTTTAAAATACCTATCATTCTTAGAGAAGAAAATAGCTGTAGAATTATCACAATAAATTCTTAACGACTTTTATATACTATCGACCAAACCAAACTTTTATATAAAATTTTACAATCGTAATGCATGAACAGTAACCTCAAAGCATGCTACAAATTCAGCTTCCATAGTGGAAGTAGCAATGACAGACTACTTCCCATTTTCCATGAAACTACTTATCTAACCAGCAGAAATATGTAACCAAATGTAGATTTCCTCAAGTCTACACATCTAGTATAATCTGAATCCGAGTAGCTTATTATTTCAAGATGACTTGATCTTTTATAAGTAAGCATATAATCCTTAGTTCCTTGTAAGTACCTAAGTATTTTCTTTCCAGCTTTCTAATGATTTACTCCAGGATTGCTTTAATATCGGCCTAACATTCCAACAGCGAAACTAATATTTGGTCGAGTGCATCTTTGAGCATACATCAAACTTCCAACCAGTGATACATAAGGAATGGATTCCATTGTTTTTTGTTCCAAATCATTCTTTAGACATTACAATTCACTGAACTTGTCCCTTTTTTGAATTAGAACTATTCCTATAGAGTAATTTTCCATTATAAATCTCTTTAATACTTTATTGATATAGCCTTTTTGAGACAATCCTAACAATCCTTGTGATCTATTACAAAATATCTCTCTTTTTATCATATAGGATGCTTCATTCATATCTTTTATTTCAAAAGTTTTAGAGAGAAATTTCTTGACATCACGTAACAAACTTATGTCATTAACAACTAAAAGAATGTCATCGACATATAGGGCCAATATAATGAACTTGTTCCCACTAACCTTCATATAGATACACCAATCAACGGTGTTCTCTACAAAACCATATGACGTAATGGTATTATTGAACTTAATATACCATTGTTGATAGGCATGTTTCAGTCCATATATCGATTTCTTTAATTTACACACCAAATTTTATTGCCTTGTGGTTATGAAAATTTCAGGTTGGTCCATATACACTTCCTCTTCTAAGTCACTATTTAAAAAGGCGGTCTTTACATCTATTTGGTGGAGCTCTAAGTCATTGTGAGCCATTAAAGTCAAAATAATTCTTAAGAAGTCTTTCTTAAAAACTAGAGAGAAAGATTCCTTATAGTCAATATCATTCTTTTGAGTATAACCTTTGGCAACAAGTCTAGCCTTATACCTTTCAATGTTACCTTTTGAGTTTCGCTTGGTCTTGAAGACCCACTTATGGCCAACTCGTTCTAATCTTTCAGGCAACTCTACTAGTTCCCAGTCTTGATTTACATTCATCAATTTCATCTCTTCTTTCATGGCAGTGAACCATTTTTCAGAATTATTACATTCTATGGCTTGTTTAAATGAGACTGGATCTTTATCAATGCTTAATTCCAATTCATGTTCAAGTGAGTAAACCACATAATCATTTGATACAGCTGGTCTTTTCTATCTTGTAAACCTTCGTAATGTCATTTATAGTGGTATTACTTGTTCATTTGTAACTTGTACATTGTCACTTGGTTCATCTATTATGTGTTCACATTGCGTGTTTTGAATATTAATTTATTGTCATTGTATGTCACATAACTGTGATGCAACAAAGGGAATAATAACTTAAGTAAAAACACTAGGTATGAGGATAACAACTTGAATAGGAGTGCTTACTGTGGATCTTTCATTTTATAATTCTCTAATATCCACTTTTCATGATTCCCCACTTCTACTAAATTGACTATTTTCAATGAATCGAGTGTTACTAGACTTAACTATTCTAGTACTATGGTTAGGACAATAAAACCTATACCCTTTAGATTTTTCAGGATAGCTAATAAAGTGACCACTAATGATTTTTGCATCAAGCTTTCTTTCATGTAGATTAGATATCTTTACTTCTGCTGAACAACCCCAAACATAAAGGTGTCTTAAACTGAGTTTCCTACCTGTCTATAACTCATAAGGAGTCTTAGGGTTAGCCTTGTTAGAAACCTTGTTCAGCAAATATGCAGCAGTTTTTAACGCATGCATCCATAAGGATAAATGTACAGTACTATAATTCAACATACTCCTAACCATATCCATAAGTATGCGATTCTGCCTTTCCACTACACCATTTTATTGTGGTGTACTAGGCATTGTATACTGTGCATATATGCCTCAACTTTCAAGAAATTTTGTAAATGGACCAAGACATTATCCACTTTCATTGAATTTTTCATAATATTCACCATCCCTATTTGACTTAATCACTTTCACTTTTCTATCTAACTGCCTTTCTATTTCATTAATAAACACCTCTAGGGTGTTTACTAATTAAGACTTTTCATGCAGTAGATATAAATAACAATATCGTAAGTAGTCATTTATAAACGTGATGAAATATTTCTCACCACCCCATGTTGGAATATCAAAAGGGTCATAAATATCATTGTGTATCACTTCTAAAGGCTCATTACTTTTCATGGTTGGGTTCTTTAATGTGTGTCTTGTTTGTTTCTCTTTTATACAGTCAACACATATCTCCCAATCAGTAAAATCCAATTGAGGCAAGACATCATCTTTCACCAACCTCAATATCCTTTCTTTGGATATATGACCTAATCTTTAATGCTATAAGAAAGTAGAACTATCATTATCATTATGCGAATTATGTTTGTTACTTATATTATGCTCAATAAGAAATAGAGAATTAGCATACATAACATTAAGATTAAAACGGTACAATTTATCAACCAAAGTACTAGATCCATAATAGTACGAATGTCTATACAATGAAAATGTATCATTTTCAATCTTAAAGTTAAATCCTACTTCATTCAACTTTGCAATAGAAACTAAATTCCTAGCACATTTAGGAACATAGAGACAATCCAGGTGACACATAGTATCTAAGATTAATTTGTATGTCTCAATTCCTTCTATTCGTACCTTCATTTTGTTTCTCATATAAAGGAACTTCTCAATTCTTGTTATGGGCTGGATTGAAAGGAATCCTTGCATAATATGTGACACATGAATAGTAACTCCAGAGTCTAACTACCAAGTATTATTGGGTACTTCAATTACGTTTGATTCAAAATATACTGATATACAGTACATACCTTTTTTTTCGAACCAAACCTTTCTTTTTAGACAATTTTCTTAAAGTGACCAATCTTTTTGCAGAAAAAGCATTTTTGATCCTTTTGGATCTGACCTCTAGTGACTTTCATAGAGTCTTTGTCCTTCTTCTTATTCTTTTTATATGATTTAAACTTGCTATTACTAGCATCATTATGAACAGTAAGATGAATAGAGTGATCCTTCATCTTCTTTAATCTCTCTTCTTCCTGAATTAATATGACCTTAATTTTTTAAAGGTTCCATTTCTTTTTAATAATGTTATAATTTACTTAGAACTGACCAAATTCAGGAGGTAGTGAGTTGATGATGTATTGAACCAAAAAGGATTCACTCACATCCATGCCCATTACTTTCAACTTTACAACCAGATTAGCCATACTAGTAACATGATCATGAATAGGTTATGACCAATCAAATTTTTTAGTTGTCATCTCACTCATTAGACTTCTTACAATGGACTTATCAGTTATATCTGATTGAGAGTATTCCTTAATTCTTATCATAAATTTCTTTTTATTTTTCGTCTTAGGCATTGATGGCTTGACATTTTGAACTATAATCATTCGCATCAAATTTAAACTCAGCCTATTAGATTGTACCCAAGCCTCATGAAGAGACTTGTCAGATTCTATACTGGTCTCGGTAATAGCTGTAGGCTTTTCATCTGAGATGACTGTTAAGTCCAAACCCAGAACACCTAAATAAAACTAAATATGTTCAGACCATTCTGCATAGTTCAGCCTATTGAATTTGATCATCACATTGCTCAGGCAAAAACATTATTGGAAGCTACAAACATGATTCAAATTTACACATTAATACTTTAAGTAAATTCAAATGGTTTCATATACATACACTACAAATTTTGATTATGTATTTAAGTCCACCTTTGGGTGATTCTTAAATACATAACTTTAATCAATGATAATACTAATTTAGTTATGCTTTGATAGATCAATCAATCATACTAGAATTAACATGAATATTATCTTTGGACATGAATATAATCTTTGGATATGCAATTATGTTTACCCAGTATATCAATCAATCCCTTTTAGTATCATTAATTATAAGTAATGATTCAACTTTTGACGATCTCTTATCCTTATAATTAATGACCACAATTGTTCATTTCAAATATGTACAACATTTTATTAGCATCCAAAGAAATGAACAATTGAGATTCACAATTAAATTTTCAAATCCTTTTAAGTTAGGTTACTTTAGTAACTAATAAGCTTTATTGAGATTTTTTTTTTATTTCGTGGGAATCAACAACGACTAATATGCTAGTGGCGTACTATTTCAGTAGTCGGCGTGTACATTACGCCGACAAACGCCGACGGCGTAGAACCCCAGTGGCTGGCCTATACTTCATGCTGGCAAGCCCCGACAACGTAGAGTCCTACCAGACCCACACTCGATCTGGGTCTCTACCCATAACCCAGTGGCCGGCATATACTCTGCCCAGATCTAATATAAAATATCTAATATGATGGTTGTTTGAATATAACAGTAATTTGAATTATTGAGTTTAAAGATAACAGTTATAAGAAAAGAAAAGTGTTACAGAAAAGATAACTCTTATTTGGAAAAAGGGGTAACTCTTCAATTTAAATTATATTTTAAATAATAAGTGTAACTTATATTAATTAATTTGACATTGGGTGCAAAACGTAGATGCTTTGCTTTTGTTGGTGGAAAGTTCGGTATGCAATTTGTTCCCTTGTAATTCGTGGCGCGGCGTCGTTTAGTGGCTGCATGGGACGAATGTGACATGAGTACTGTTTTTGGACGGTTTGCGTTGACAGATTCATGCGGAAGCATGGTACGAATAAAAAAATTAAAAAAAAACCGTAGTTGTTTCCTATGGGACCCAAACTTCTTGATGACTCATCCACCTGACCGATGCCACCCGACACCATTACTACGTGCCTTGCCAATGACCCGATGGCCCACCTCGCCACTAAAAAGGCCGAAAAGCATCGTATACTAATAAAACATTAAAAAAAAGCCTACAGATGAAAGGAACGGAGTAAAAAAACAAAAGGAAGCCAACATAAAATTAAAATTAAATTTAATTGTTCATAAAATAGTGAAACAATAATTTAGTTTATAATTTTCGTAAAAAAAAAAGAAGAAAAAATTCTAACTTCCTAATTAAGGGGACAAATGAGTCAATATCTCTTTCAATTATTTTTTAATATTAAAAAATAATTAGACTTTAAATTATATAATAAAATTAATTTTTTTATTATCATAAATATCATACTGTCTTATTAAAATTAAGATCTTTTAATAATATCTCATTTAACTAACCTTCTAAATACTTAATAATTTCAAATTAGAAGAACTAAATGATATCTTATAACGATGGTATAAAGTTTAACTTTCTTTTCTTTCTTTTTCAAATTAATTTATTTGATTTACTACTCGAAAAAATAATTACGATGATTTAAAAATTGAAATAAAAATTATTTGAAAATTTTAGTGAATAATTACACTATTATAATGCACATCAATTTTTTATATATATATATATTATTTTCTTCATACTCTTTCTTGAATTAATCTATAGTTATTGAGCTAAAAATAAATAATTTTTACTTGCTGTTAGTTGAGGTCTTGAGGGCTTGTTATAACTTCAGGGCAAC
>JAHLGO010021109.1:4981717-5006085 GCA_020615895.1 Ceriops decandra
TTTTTCTCAAAATAAAAACAAAAAATTTTGATTTCTCGAGCATTATTTTCATACATTTTTCTTTTCAACTATATGCATTGGTAGTGTAGCTACTAAGTGAATTTAGAGGGCAATTTCAAAAACTATTTGGTAAAAGTTTTTAGGTGCTTCTTGATTGGTGGTGATAAGGGTGCCTAACAACAACAATTTAATAGAAACGTAACTCCTAAACTACCCTTTTCTTCTTCTTGTTTTTTTTTTTCTTTCTTTCTTTTTCCCATTGATTGTTTATTGGTTGACAATGACAAGTTCATCCTTATCTCTCTTCCTGCAGTAACAAAACTCCATTTATGTTCTCCGAATCCATCTGATACATAACGCCAATCTTCTTCACAAGCAACAACACCTGGACTTTGAATCTCCTCCTAATCTCGTAACGTTCACTGCTAGCATCTGTCAACGACTGTATGGAAAGCTAAATTGAAATAGATTGTAGCAGAAAGTGATTGATATTTGAATCCCATTGGACTCTCTCGTTCATAAGCAAGAAATGGTACTTCCATAACATATCTTTTTGGCCAACAAAATAATAATAATAATAAAAAAAGGGTCTTATTAGTTGTTTGATTATTTAACAAGATAACATATCATCCGTCTAACCAAACACTTAAATTTTCTTAAATATATTAGTAACAATAATCAACGACAATATTCTAATGTCAGTAATAATAATAATAATAATCAATAACATGCAAACCATTTTTTGCTTTTCCTTTTCTCTTTTTTACGCTTAAGAACTGTTCCGATTAAATAAGATGGGAAAACTCTTTATTGGTATATCTTCAATATCTGCTAATTATGATTATTATACTGAGTACAAATGAAGGGTCAATGAGCAATTAGCTCCTGATTTTTAATACCGTTCAGGGTCGGACTTTTTGTTTCTTCTTGGTAATCAGAATATAAGAGTCATTAGTTGCTACTCAGCAATTAATTAAACGATCAATTTTCCTTCTTTTTTTTTTTTTTTCCTTCGTGTTTAATTGGGACTAAATATCAATTTTTAAAATTTAAAATTAAGATTTCAAATAACCCTTTCATTAAATTGTGCGACTAATGACATAAACGATCAACCTTAGAGTGGTTAAGAGTTGTGACTCTTTAATTGTGCCGCTCCTATTAGCATCAGGAACGGATACGTCGGCGTGGCCTACAGAGTGGGCAATGCCACTTCTACTGAAAAGTGCCGAAGTTTTGAAGAAAACACATACCGGAATTGACAATGTCATTGGACGTGACTTGCCTGATCAGCGAATCCAACGTAGCTAGGCTGCCTTATCTCAAATACGTCATGACCAAAAATCATGCCAACATTGTTACTGAATCTGCATATATTAAATATAAGATGTATGTAATTGATTAATAAAAATATTAGTTATTTATAATGTTGTTTATATACACAATATTATTACGAACTCTAAAAAGATCATAAAATATAATATCATTACTTGTTACTTCACAAAAGTAATCGGATCACAATTTTTAGATAATTATCTAATTAAAATATTGTTGTTTAATATTACTGGATGATAGTGCTGTGATTAAGCAGTAATTAATTATCACCATGTCGACTATGATCATAATAAACACGTATGTCTTGTCACTCATTGTTATTAGTTTATGGCTCTGTTAAATTTCCTACAAACTTTACGGAGGAAAAAGAAAAGAAACAAACTACGTTTTTTCGGTAAATAGATAACAAGAAGGGGGAGAACAATCTTATTGCCATAATCTATATTTGAATATTTAAAGAAACTTAACAAATTTCAAATTGAAGATTTTATGTCAAAAAAATCCAAATTCAAGATAAGGACTAACCCCTCCCTTAGGTGAAGGAAGCTGGCGAAGTGACTCCTAAATAGCCATTCAAGCGTAATGCCTTGAGTGAATTCGATTCAAGAATTGACCCGATGATGACCCATATATCCCAAGCCATCTCCAAACTACGGCCGATCCCCAACAACTCAGCGACTATGTTAGAAGCCGCACCTGCTGAGTCCATAAAGCTCCCAAGCCATTTGTCATTTTCATCCCACAATTGACCACTGCCTGGCCCACATTACCTCCAGCACTACCATCAGAGTTTAACTTAAACCACTGGGCGGCGCATCCCAGGAGACCAACCGCAAGGATGACAGAGTCTCCTCTTCGACCATCGGATAGCTGCTTTCACAATCCTTTGAAAGATTATGCTTCCACTGTGCTTTTGATAAAAAAGGTTGGCTTTACTAGCACAAATAACATCATCATCCTTAGCTTTCCAAATGGTCCAGAATGCGCACAAGAACATCATACCTGGAGTATGAAAGCCAGTCATGGAGTCTTGGGCCTTCAAAAAATTATTAAACGATTCCATTAACGTGTTGGAGAAATAAAATGATGCAGTACCATGAGTATAAAGATTCCCCCACTCCATTCGCTTGAGGACAATCTCTCAAGACATGAAGAATATCCTCTTCTACGACATTGCATCTAGCACAGGTAGAAGGAAAACACATCCCCCGTTGTAACCTTTCTGAATTAGGCAGCAGACGTCCCTTCAAGATCTGCCAAAAGAACATTTTGAGTTTTTATGGAACCTTTAGACGCCATAGCCAATTCCACACTGGATTGGAAACTCTACTGTAATCTCCACGAGATAACCAATTATGGCCCGAGCTAACCGAGTATGAGCCATTTGGACTATCAATCTAAGACACAGTATCTAAGCCCAGTGAACGCCTCGGAAGAGGGACAAAAAGTATCAGTCTTTGAACATCTGGAGCAAGAGGTGTGGGAAATTGAAAAAAAAAAAATGAAAAGAAAAAAGTAGGAGAAAATAAGAAGATTCATCACGATCAAATCAAAAAGAGGATTCTCATATTTACTACAGAATATCAGTATAATAAATAACGGTATGTTGATTTCATTACGTTTTGTATGCTAATATTTATATAAAGAAAAGATCCTGCATTATAAAAATAAAAATTTCATAAAGAGAAATTTTAAAAAAGTCCAACAATTAGTATCAGAGCGGGTCAGCGAATACTGAACTATTTTTCTTTTTATTTGCGCCATACAGTAGGGCACAAAACAATTTCCGTTTCTTTCTTTATTTTACTTGCTGCGCTTAACGAAAGATAACGTTGGCCGGCGTTGAAAGGAAAAACATCGGCCATGGAAAATCTGCATAGCTAAAATGGTTGGCATCGAAAGAAAAAGGGAAAAAGGCCGGCGATTGGAAACTATTTAGCCGTTAGACCCAAACAGATCAGGGAATGGCGGATCGCCCTCATCGTGAAGGTTGTGCTTCCAAGTACAGCTATCAAACCCGAATGGATCTAGGTACGGCAGAACAGCATCCAGCGAGGCTGAGGTTCTGGGAATAGCCGAAGATACAGATCGGTTTGGATTTGGTGTCGCCGTTTCACAACTTTAAATCCGATGAAAGCTGTGCTTTCGGGCACAGTTGGAGACCCGAATTGATCCGAGTATGAAGGGACGACCTTCCGGTGAGGGCCGTGGTTCCAGGTATGGCGTGGATCCGAATTGGATATGTTAGGTACGGCGGAACAGTTCCAATGAAGGCTATGTTTCCGGGTATGGTGGGAGACTTAAAACGGTTTGGATACGGTGAAACCCGAGTCACTAGCAGAAGGGCTTCCGGTGAGCGCTATGCTTCTGGGAACACCGAGATCTGAATCGGTGGAGGAAGGATTCCTGGCAAACATCCGCTCCTTGGTATAGTCGGTGACCCGAGTTGAGCATGGGTTCGAAGGCAGCACACGGGTGACACCCCCATTATGGTAGTGCCCATGGGTTCCTCGATGGAGGCAACACACGAGTGATGCTCGCAGTACAGTGGTGCTGCCACCATGGGTTCCTCGACGGAGGTAGCATACGGGCGACACTTCTAGTACAATGGTGCTGCCACCGTGGGTCCTTTGGTTGAAGGCAGCATATGGGTGTGTCGCTTGCAGTATTGTAGTGCTGCGGGTCCTCAACTGGTAGTGGAGAAGAAATTTTTCAAATGAATGCCACTATGTAAAGGGGACCGGTTACTGTAACAGTATGCCGACGCGTATTGGATGGTGTTAACTCCCACATAATGGATAATTTAAATCTTTATAATTGAAGATTTTTAAAGTTTATTGAGTTCACATTAACATGAATCAAATATTAAAAACTTGTTAGTCACTAAAGTGGTCTGGCTTGAAAGGATTTAAATAGTTGATTGTGAATTTCAAATTGTTCATTTTTTGGATGCTAATAAAATGTTGTACAGATTTAAAATGAACAATTGTAGTTATTAATTATGAAACTAAGAGATCATCCAAAGATGGATCATTGCTTGTAATTAATGACACTAAAGAGGATTAATTGATATACTGGGTAAATGTAATTGTATATCCAAAGATAACATTCATGTTAACTTTAGTATAATTGATTGATCTATTAAAGTATATTTAAATTAACATCATTATTGATTAAAGTTATGTATTTGAGAATCACCCAAAGGTGACCTCAAATACATGATTAAAGCTTATAGTGTATGTATCTGAATCCATTTGGGTTTACTTAAAGCATTAACTTGTAAATTTGGATTATGTTTGCAACTTCTAATAATGTATTCGCCTTAGGTAATTCGATGATTAAATTCAATGAGCTGAACTATGCAGAATGGTCTGAGCATATTCAGTTTCATTTAGGTATTTTGGGCTTGGACTTAGTAATCATTTCGGATGAAAAGCCTAAAGCCATTAACGAGACCAATACAGAATCTGATAAGTCTCAGCATGAGGCTTGGGTACGTTCTAATAGGCTGAGTTTGAATTTGATATGGATGACAATAGTTGAAAATGTAAAGCTATCGATGCCTAAAACAGAAAATGTGAGGGAATTTATGATGAGAATTAAGGAATACTCTCAATCAGATATAGCTGATAAATCCATCGTAGGAACCCTAATGAGTGAGCTAATAACCAAGAAATTTGATTGGTCACAGCCTATTCATGATTATGTGATTAGTATGACTAATATAGCAGCAAGGTTAAAAATAATGAGCATGAATGTGAGTGAATCCTTTTTGGTTTAATTCATCATAAATTCACTGACTCCTGAATTTGACCAGTTCCAAGTGAATTATAACACTATTAAAGAGAAATGGAACTTTTAGGAAATTAAGGCCATATAAGTTCAAGAGGAAGGGAGATTAAAGAAGATGAAGGATCACTCTATTCATTTCATCGTTCGTAATGTTACTAATGGTAGCAAGTCTAAACCATATAAGAAAAATAAGAAGAAGGACAATGCCTCTATAAAAGTCATTAGAGGTCAGATCCAAAAGGATTAGAAATGCTTCTTCTGCAAAAAGATGGGTCACTTCAAGAAAGATTGCCCAAAAAGAAAGACTTGGTTTGAAAAGAAAGGTATGTACTATATATCAGTATGTTTTGAATCAAATATAATTGAAGTACCCAATAATACTTGGTGGTTAGACACTAGAGCTACTATTCATGTGTGACATATCATGCAGAGATTCCTTTCAATCCAGCCCACAATAGAAACTGAGAAGTTCCTCTATATGGGAAACAGAATGACGACACGAATAAAAGGAATTGGGACGTACAGATTAATCTTAAACACTAAGTGTCACCTAGATCTAGAAAAGTATCTTTATGTTCTTAAATGAGCTAGAAATTTAGTTTCTATTGCAAAGTTGGATGAAGTGGGATTTAACCTTAAGATTGGAAATGATGCATTTTCATTGTATAGACATTCGTACTATTATGGATTTGGTACTTGATTAATGATTTATACCATTTTAATCTTGATGCTATGTATGCTGATTCCATATTTCTTGTTGAGCATAGTATAGGTAACAAATGTAATGTGCATGATGAAAGTTCTGCTTTGTTATGGCATCAAAGATTAGGTCATATATCCAAAGAAAGGATATTGAGGTTGGTGAAAGGTCATGTCCTACCTCAATTAGATTTTATTGATTGGGATGTATATGTTGATTGTATAAAAGGGAAACAAACAAGACATACATCAAAGAACCCAACCATAAGAAGCAATGAGCCTTTAGAATTGATATACACTGATATTTGTGGCCCTTTTGATATCCCAACATAGGGTGGTGAGAAATATTTCATCACCTTTATAGATGACTACTCACAGTATTGTTGCTTATATCTATTGCATGAAAAGTCTCAGTCAGTAAACACCCTAGAGGTGTTTATTAATGAAGTGGAAAAGGCATTTAGATAGAAAAGTAAATTTGATTAAGTCAGACAGGGGTGGTGAGTATTATGGAAAATTTAATGAAAGTGGACAATGTCCTAGTCCATTTGCAAAATTTCTTGAAAGTCAAGGCATATATGCACAATATACAATGCCTAGTACACCACAACAGAATGGTGTAGTGAAAAGGCGGAAACGCACACTTATGGATATGGTTAGGAGCATTTTGAATTACAGTATTGTACCTTTATCCTTTTGGATGCATGCATTAAGTTGGATGCATGCATTAAGAACTATTGCATATTTGCTGAATAGGGTTCCTAGTAAGGCTGTTCCTAAGACTCTTTATGAGTTATGGACAGGAAGGAAACCTAGTTTGAAACACCTTCATGTTTGGGGTTGTTCAGGAAAAGTAAGGATATATAATCCACATGAAGGAAAACTTGATGCAAGAACCATTAGTGGTTATTTCATTGGTTATCCTGAAAAGTCCAAAGGGTATAAGTTTTATTGTCTTAACCATAGTACTAGAATAATTGAGTCTGGTAATTCTCAGTTCATTGAAAATGGCCAGTTCAGTGGAAGTGGGGAATCACAAAAGGTGGATATTAAAGAATTACAAAATGAAAGATCCATAGTGAGTACTCCTACTCAGGTTGGTATCCCCACACCCAATGTTTCTACTCAAGTTATTGTTCCTTTTGTTACATCACGGTTACGTGACATGCAAGGACAATAAATTGATACTCAAAACACGCAAAGTGAACACATAAGAGATGAACCAAGTGATAATGTGCAATTTACAAATAAACAAGTGATACCACAAGAAATGGTATTACGGAGGTCTACAAGATAGAAAAGGTCAGCTGTTTTGAGTGATTATGTGGTTTACTCACTTGAGTATGAATCAGAATTGAGCATTAATATAGATCCAATCTCATTTAAACAATCCATGAAATGTAATGATTCTGAAAAGTGGTTCAATGCCATGAAAGAAGAGATGAAATCAATGAATGTAAACCAAGTCTAGGAACTAGTGGAGTTACCTGAAGGATCAAAACAAGTTGGCTGTAAGTGGGTCTTTAAGACCAAGTGAAACTCGAAAGGTAGCATTGAAAGGTATAAAGCCAGACTTATTGCTAAAGGTTTCACTCAAAGGGATGATGTTGGCTATAATGAGACTTTTTCTTATCTTCATTTTCTAAGAAAGACTCCTTAAGAATTATTATGACTTTGGTGGCTCACAATGACCTAGAGCTTCACCAAATGGATGTAAAGACTACCTCTCCAAATGGTGACCTAGAAGAGGAAGTGTATATGGACCAACATGAAGGTTTCATCACCACTGAGCAAGAAAATTTGATGTGTAAATTAAAGAAATCGATATATGGACTGAAACAAGCCTCTCGATAATGGTATATTAAGTTCAATAATACCACTACGTCATACAATTTTGTAGAAAACATCGTTGATTGGTGTATCTATATGAAGGTCAGTGGGAGCAAGTTCATTATATTAGTCTTATATATCGATGACATTCTTTTGGTTGCTAATGACATAGGTTTGTTACATGATGTAAAGAAATTTCTCTCTGAAACTTTTGAAATGAAAGATATGAATGAGGCATCCTATGTGATAGGAATAGAGATATTTCATGATAGATCATAAGGATTGTGAGGATTGTCTCAAAAGGTTATATCGATAAAGTATTTTAGAGATTTAAAATAGAAATTTGCTCTACAGGAATAGTTTCAATTTAAAAAGAGAATAAGTTCAGTGAGCTGCAATGTTCAAAGAATGATTTGGAATGGAAAACAATGGAATCAATTCCCTATGCATCGCTAGTTGGAAGCTTAATGTATATGCAAACATGTACTTGGCCAGACATTAGTTTCGCTATTGGAATGTTAGGCCGATATCAAAGTAATCATGGAATAAATTATTGGAAAGCCGAAAAGAAAGTCCTTAGGTACTTACAAGGCACCAAAGATTATATGCTTACTTATAAAAGTTCAAGTCATCTTGAAGTAGTAGGCTACTCGGATTCAGATTATGCTGAATGTGTAGACTCGAGAAAATCTATATTTGGTTACATGTTTCTCCTAGCTGGAGGAGCAGTTTCTTGAAAAAGTGGGAAGCAATCTGTCATTGCTACTTCCACTATAGAGGCTGAATTTGTAGCATGCTTTGAGGCTACTATTTAGGAATTGTGGTTGCGAAATTTTATCTTAAGGCTTGGTTTGGTTAACAGTATAGAAAAGCCGTTAAGAATTTACTGTGATAATTCTGCAGCTGTTTTCTTCTCTAAGAATGATAGGTATTCTAAGGTGTGAAACATATGAATTTAAAATACCTATCTATTAAAGAAGAAGTGCAAAACCAAAGAGTGTCTAGTGAGCATATTGGCACTGAGTTGATGATAGTAGACCCATTAACTAAAGGTTTGCCATCAAAAACATTTACTGGATATGTTGATCGGATGAGTATTTTGGACAGGTCCTTATTCACTTGAAAGTCAATATTTTATACTGCTCATATCATTGTGACACTCATGAATTCAATTAAGGTCATGGTTTTGCTTATGCTTTGTTATCTCCATTTAGTTGTATACAATTATAGTTTGTGAAATAACTAATAACATATATGGAAATGACAATTTAAAGTTTCAATATTCCTCAATAAGATTATTATGAATTATAATGATTATGTGATACATAGAAGGAATCATGTCGCTAAACAATATGTGATCGCCATGATTCAATTATTTTAATTCAATCAAGAATTATGGTTTGATGATTTTTAAGGATTGTGCACACTTATTTGTTATTAATTTATCAAGTTATAACATGGGTCAAGTAGGAGATTGTTAAATTAATTAACATGAGTGGCCCTTGTTATTTAAAGTATGACCTAAAATAAAAGGCCTAATATGATGGTCGGTTAGGCATAATGGTAATTTGGGTCATCGGGTTTAAAATCCCTCCACTCTCCCATTTAAGAATAACCGTTACAAAAAGAGGAGTATCTTCCTATTTAAGGATAACTGTTACAGAAAGAGGAGATTACAGGAAAAGGTATATATATATATATACTATAACGGACTTTTCCTCTCTCCACCGTTAGAGAGAAATCAAAAAAAAAAACAAAAAAAGAAAAGGAAAGAGTAGGAGAAAAGGAGAAGATTCATCAGGAGCAAATCAAAAAAAGGATTCTTATCTTCGCTACGGGACATCAATATAATGGACAACGGTATGTTGATTTCATTACGTTTTGTATGCTAGTGTTCGCATAAAGAAAAGATCATGCATTATAGAAATAAGAATTTCATAAAGAGAAATTCTAGAAAAGTCTTATTCCAGGACGTAAAAGCACTCGGTGATAGCTTTTCAAGTGAAAGACGCTATTGAGGGGCAACCATGTCCTCAGTTCATAGCAGTTGAATATTCCTAACAAAGGAGTGTGGCCCATATTTTATCAACATTGCACAAGTAGTCCCAACATAATTTTCCCAACATAGCCATATTATTCATGCGTTCCTATCGATTGCCCAAACCCCCTCAACTTTCGTACGACATACATCTTCCTTATTCACCAAATGAACACCACCTTTATCTGGATCCGAGGCCCAAATGTAACGCTGAGTGATCTTGTTCAGCTCTTCACAGATAAAATTGGGAAGCTACATTATTTGCATGGTATAAATCGAAATGGAGGCAAGACAGCTTTTTGCCAATGTTATTTGGCTAGCCATATTAAGTAGTTTTGATTTCCGAGAGCTGTTGGCAAACTCTGTCCATGATATAAGCATAGGTAGCTTTTTTTGGTCCGAGGATGTTAATATAGATTAACAGAAAATTAAAATAAAAATAAAAATTAATTAAATTAAATTCAATTTAAATTTTACTATTTAGGTAGCTTTAAGTATTTATAATTATACAAAAATATGTAATTTAAGTTATTATATGTAGTTATGTATTATTACATGACTTTTTATTAAATTAATAAAATAAAAAGTATTCATATAATCATTTAACAATAATACTAGATTGAATATTTTGATCCTGATTGGTATCAAAGCAGGTATTTTGATCTACATTAAGAGAAAGCATGTAAGTTTCATTTGACTTTTCATAACTGTTAGAAAAATCATTGAAGTTATAGAAAAGATCATAGCCATCGTTTTTAATTATTGAACTGCCACAAATGTCACTAAAGTTTCATTGCCAACCATCATGTGTTGCCATATTTCATTGACTTTGCAATTGATGGCCATCTCCTACCTCACTACCTAATCTAAATTCGACTACCACATACCTCAAAATAACTCCAAATGTTGTAGATGTACAAAAATCAGATTATCCTTATGTTGCCTTCTTACCACTGGTCACTTATAGTTGTAGTGGTATTGGACTAGTAGCTTTGCCATCACTAGTCACCACTCTGCCTCCTCAACCCATCAACGTGCCCTTATTTCACTAAATATTGTTCTCTATCATTCCTTCTACTATTAGCAACCATACAAAGGAGCAAAAAGAAGTTATATTGTAAAGAAAATACCAAGGAGTAAAATTGAAAATAATAATAGTTTAGCATTTAGATTAAACAGTCAAAATATTTAGGAGTCAAATTACAAATAACAACAATTTTGAGGTTAGATAAAAAAACAATTGAAAGTTAATTTGAAAAATCATGAATTTTAATGTGAATGATATAGTCTCAGTTTTAATTCCTATTTTGGATGGAAACAATTTTAAACAATGGTGTGTGCAGATGAAAGTTTTGTTTGATTACAACAAATTATTGAGCACCATAGTGTATCAAATTATAGAACTTGTTATAAATGCAATAAAAGTAATAGTGCTACTCATTAGGAGTTACATAAAAGAAAAATAAAAAGGCATTATATTTTATTTATTAGGAGGTGAATGATGAAATTTTTAAGAAAATTGTAAGTGCAATTTCGTCAAAGCAAGCATGGAATATCCTAATGATGTCACTCCAATGTGTGTACAAAGTTACAAAGGTGAAACTTTAAACCTTACGATGTCTATCTATCTACTATATGAACTTTTACATATGGAAGTTTAAAAAATATTTCAATTTATATAAATAAAATTCTTACCTTATCAAATCAAATGAAAATCTAAAAACAAAAAAACAAAAAGCTAAATGATTAAGTGAAAATTGAAATTATCTTGAGGATACTCATACTGTAATATGAGCATATCATGGTTATAATAAAAAAAAGTACATGATTTGTCTTAGATGTCAGTTGATGTATTGATAGGCATGTTATAAACTCTTGAACAATGTATAAATGAGAAGTATATTGATAAGCTAGTACAATAAGCACTTAAAAGTTAACCTCTTACCAAAAGTGATCAATCAAAATAAAAGCAAGGTTTCTCTCTTGGTAGAGAACAAGAATGTGATAGTAACTACTATAATAATTATGGTTAAGGAAGCTATATAATAATTATAAAGATGAAGATAATCAATATAATGATCAAAGGACATCAATCCAAATGTATAAAGATCGAGGTTAAGGCCAAGGAAATGGAAGGTATGACAAATTTAATGTTAAGTGTTATTCATATCATAAATGTGGCCATTATTCTAATAAGTGTATGTTTGAGGAGAATAGTTTGATAACAAATTATACATAAAAAAGAAATACAAATGATGAAAATCAAGCCCTCATGATAGTTACTATAGTTGTTAAAATGCCAAATAATAATACATAATTCCTTAATATTAGGTGTATTAATCACATATATGGAAAGAAAGAGCTTTTTGTTAATTTTGATGAGTCAATTTACTCTATAATTAAGTTTGCTAATGATAGTAATGTACTAGTAATAGAAAAGGAGAGGAAGAAAAAGGTATGACAAATCTAATGTTAAGTGTTATTCATATCATAAATATGACCATTATGTTAATGAGTGTATGTTTAAGGAGAACAATTTGATAGCAAATTATACACAAGAGAGAAATACAAATGATGAAAATTAAGCCCTTATAATAGTTACTATAGTTGTTAAAATGCCAAATAATGATACATGGTTCCTTAATATTAGGTGTATTAATAACATGTGTGGAAAGAAAGAGCTCTTTATTAATTTTAATGCGTCAATTTACTCTACAATTAAATTTACTAATGATAGTAATGTACCAGTAATAGAAAAGGAGTGAATTCTCATCAAGTTAAATTATAACTATATCTTAGATATATTTTATTTGCTAGACATAAAGAAGAACCCACGTAACTTAAGCTAATTGTTTAAAAAAGGTATAATATACAATTATGTGATAATTGTCTCTTAATTATTGATGGAAAAAGTACACTTATTCTTAAATCCCTTTTACTAAAGAACTGAATGTTTCAAGTTGATATTGTTATTGATGTTTATACTTGTCTTAGTGTTATTATAAATGATGAGTTTTAGTTGTGACATTTTTGTTTTTATCATTTAAATTTTTGTAGTATGAAGTTGCTTGCATAAGAAACTATAGTGATAGGTTTGCTTAGGATATATCATCTTAATTAAATTTGTGAAACTTGTGTTCTTGCAAAATAGTGTAAACTAACTTTTATGATAGGAAATTAACATGTAAGGTAACTAATCCTACTAATCTACTTTAATGTTTGTAGCCCAATGAGTGTATCATCAAATGGGAACAATACGTGTTTTTTTCACTTTCATTGATGATTTTACAAGAAAGATATAGGTTTATTACATGTAAAGAAAGTTTGAAGTGTTTGATTAGTTTAAGATATTTAAAGCATATGTTGAAAAATATAATCAATATTATATTAAAATTCTAAGAATTAATGGAAGTAGTGAGTATATCTCTAATAAGTTTAAGGAGTATTATAAAGCACAGAAAATAAAGTATAAAGTAATAATTCCTTGCATTTTATAGTATAATAAAGTTGCTAAAAGAAAAAACAGATCAATTATAAATATGGTAAGAAGCTTGTTAAAGGCCAAAAGAGTTCTTAATCATTTTGGGCAAAAAAATTTTAATGTCTATTTAATTGTTAAATAGATTTTCTATAACAAGTATTTAGAATGTCACATTTTAACAAACATAGAGCAGTTTCAAGCCTAGTGTAAAGTATTTAAAAGTTTCTTATTCTATTATTTATGCTCATGTTGCATAAATATACTTAAAAATAAAAGAGAATGACCAGCCATAAAGAGAGAACAACAAGTTGAAAAGATAAGGTGGCTAAAGTAAGGTTGAGTGGTAAAGGGAGAGGTAACCACCAAAGAAAAGAGTGATTAATCAAGGAGAGTGTAGTAGTTGGCCAAAGAAAAGGTGACAACAACCACCAAAAAAGGAGGCAATCACATTAACTGAAGGAGGAGTTGTAACAACTAGCAGCTACACCAAAGGGAGAAAAAGAAGGTAGTAGCTGGCTAAACCAATCAAGGAAGAAGTTGCAATAGCTACACCAAACCAAAGAAGAGGGCTTGCAGTAGCCACACAAAAGAAAGAAAAAGGCAATAGTTAATCAAACCAATTAAGGAAGAAGTTGCAGTAGCCACACCAAAGAAAGAAAAAGGTAGCAACCGACCAAACCAAAGGGAAAAGGAGTTACAGCAGTCACCCAAGGAAACCTATAATTACAACAAAGAAATCAGCAAATTATAGCAAAGAGAAAGAACCTATTGCAACAAGGGTAGGGAGTTATACTAATAGCATATCTCGTAACACTAGCAGTACCTTACAACACCAACAGTAGTTTGCAACACAACAGTAGCCTACAACACCAGTAGTAGTCCGCAACACCAACAACAGCTCCTAACACTAGCAGTAGCCCATAATACCAGCAATAGCCTGCAACACCTGTAACAACTTGTAATAGTAGCAACAAATCCTATAGCACCAGTAGGTGCAGGCAAACAATTAGCAATTGTAGATTGTAATGCCAATAACAAGTCCAGCAAGCAATACTAGCAATTGTAGCACTAGCAGTAAGTCTAGTAGGTAATACTAGTAATTGCAACACTAGCATCAAGTCCAACAGGCAATACCAGTAATTGCATCATTAGAAGCAAGCAATAGCAGTAAGGGTAGGGAGCTATACCAGCAGATTATAGTAACATAACCAGTAACTTGCAGCAGCACAACATGTAGTAGCATAATTTGTAGTAGTGGGAGAAAGTAGCGTGTAGTATAACTAGCAGCAATTATAGTAACAAGGAAAGTAGTAATAGTAGCAAGTGTAGGCAACAATAGCAACACGTATAGGTAATAATAGTAGTGAGTGCGAGTAATAATAGTAGCACGTATAGGCAGCGATAACAGTAAGTGCAGGCAGCAATAGTAGTAAGTACAGCACGATCAACAATAAGTCCAGCAGCTTATAGCAACAAGGAAGAAAACATGTCTCGATAGCAAGTCTAGTAACTTGTAGTAGTAGAAGAGAAAAATGTGCCCCAGTAGTAAGATCAGTAGCTTGTAGTAGCAAAGGAGGTAACTTGCCAAAGAAGCAAGTGAGGTAGCACTGGCAATAGAAGAAGAAACCTGCCAAGGTAGCAAGTGAGGCAATATCAGCAGTAAAGAAAGAGAACCTACCAAGGTTGAAAGAGGCAACACCAGTTGTAGGAGGAGAGAACCTACTGAGGCAACACTAGAATAGAGGAGAAAACCTGTTAAGGTAATAGGTAAGGCAACATTGATAATAGGGGGAAAGAACCTACAATGAAGATAATCAACAGTGGAGAGAATCTGCAACAGAGATAACTTGTAGTGGAAATAACCTGTAGAAAAGAGACCAACAAAGCTTAAGTAAAGACCTATAATAAGGAAAGAGAAGATCCATTTTTTGTAACAATAGCTTATGCACATTGAGTGATCTATCTAAGGGAAGTCATTATCATAAACTATTTATGTATTTTATGAAAAAGGGTGGGATACTCTTGGAGTGATCAAGAGATCAGTCTGTTGAGTGATCAGAAGATCATTGTAGGTTGTTAATGAGTGATCTTTCCATAACCAAATTGTATCCCTTGATAACAATAGTGCATTATGTGATTTAGAAGTAATCTTAGTATACTGTAAACGTAGCTCATACATTATGGGTGAATCACGTAAAAATTGTCGTGTTTTCTTAAGGGATTACGTTGATTGATATCCATATGGCAACTCTCATATAAAGAAAAAAGATAAAAATTGGATCACCGACTCTAACAATTTACAAAGGTTAAATCTAGAAAGATTTATAAAAAGCGAACATCTCACATTGATTCACCCCTTTTTCCTCTTAATGTAAGACTTAAAAAGGTCCTCATCAAGTGGTATTAAAGCCAGTTCTCTCTGTTGATCCATTTTGCTTATTTTGATTTAATGTTGATGATTTGATTTTTACAAGCAACAATTTCAAAAAAATTGAAGACTTTAAAAAGTCTATAATGCATAAATTTGAGATAACAAATTTAAACTTTATATCTTGTTTTCTTGGAATTATAATAATTTAAGGGGATAATGAAATTTTTATTTGTTAAAAGAGGTATTATTGAGCTATTAAAGAAGTTTTAAATATATAATTGTAATCCTATAAGAACTCCTATAAAAGTTGGTATTAGACTATTTAAAGAAAGCAATAAACCATTTGTTGATTCTGCACTTTTAAAGTAGATTTTTAGAAGTTTAAGATATTTCATGTGTATGAGGCCTAATGTATGTTATGGAGTTGGTTTGATTAATAAATTTCTAGAATCTCTTGACCAATCTCAAATGTAAATTTCTAAAAAGATTATCTAATGTATAAAAAGAACTTATGATAATGATATACTTTATTTTTCATTTAAAATTTGTGTTCTTATAGATTATTATAGTAATAATTAGAGTGAAGATATAGATGATTGAAAAGTACTTTTAGATATTATTTCAACTTTAAAACTATTACTTCATGGTTATTCAAAAAATAATTTATCATTGCACTTTTAATTTGTGAATTAAAGTATATAGTTACAATTTTAAGTGTTTGTCAAGCTATTTAGTTATATAATTTACTAAATGAAATTCGTGTTCTAATTGAAGTCTTACAAAAATATTTGTTAATAATATTTCTATAATCAATTTAACTAAGAATTTAGTGACACATAACAGGAGTAAATATATTAATAGTCACTTTCATTTTACTTGAAATTAAGTTGATAACAAGGGTTAAATTGACATATTGCAACTTTAAATATAAAGTAGTTAACATTTTTATGAAATTGTTGAAGTATGAAACATTTATCGAGTTAAAATAAAAATTAGAATTAAGAGTATTACCAATTTGGATTAATGAGTTTTTATATTAATACAAATTAAAAAATAATCAAAATTATATTAAAAATTAATTTAATTGAGTTTAATTTGAATTTTATTATTTAGGTAAATTTAAATGTTTATAATGATATAAAAACATGCATTCTAAATTATTATGTGTGCTTTTAAATTATAATATAATATTTTTATTAAATTAATAAAATACAAAATCTTTATATGATCACCTAATAATAATAGTACATTGAAGATAATTTCCTAATTCTTGAGTAAAAGAAAAATTGCTAATCAATTTGATCAATCGAATCACACTTCTAAAAACATAAGAGAAGACAATTACTTATGTTTGAGATAATTAACTCTAGCTTGATGCCAACAAAACTTATCTAATGTTGTACACACCATGTAAGCCTAATCCACAGATGCTTTAGTAAATAGCATAATGTCATATGCAAAAAGCAAATAAAAAAGGCAGGACCCCTATGACCACACCCTTTTCTTATTGAGAAGTGAAAATTGTTTCGTATATAAGAGAGGAAGATAAGAAGATAAGGAATATCTTTATTTGAAATCACAAGAGAATTTAATAGAAGATAACCTTCTACCATTTACAAAATGGACAATATTGCATTGGATACATAGTATATGATTAACTGAACAATGCGCTTTGAGAATCCAAAGGCTCATAAATCTAGTTCTAAGAACTTATAATCCATTATAAGCTTTTTCAAAATCAATTTTAAATGTCATAACCCCTTTAATGCTTTTAGTTCTTCTCATTAAGTTCATTACTTCTTGTGTTACAATAATGTTATTGGTACTGTGCCTAGGAGTGAAGCTACCTTAAAGAGGATTAATAATCTCATTAAGCGTTTAATCAAATTAACTAAGACCTTCCTAATAAGCTTAAACAGAACTTTACATAAGTTGATTGGTTAAAATTTCAAGATATCATCAGCATTATCTATTTTCTAAATAAGACAGATAAGTGTTTTAAGAATATCAACTTGAAAGCAATCAATAGGAAAGACCCTTTAAACTATATTAACAATATCATCACTAATGATACTTCAAAATGGCTTAAAGAAAACAGTTAAAAATCCATCCAAACTAGTGGCTTTAAAAGACTTCATAGGCTTTAATGCTAAGTAAATCTCTTCTTAAGACAGGAACTTTTGAAGATTTACACTTCAAAAAAGGAAGTCAAGTGTTGAGAATTTTTCAAAAAGATAAAATGGACTTCTCATCTTCTGCAATGGGACTACTTGTCTTCAGCAATGGGTAGAAGGAAAACAAATAGACATATTAAGAAGACAAACAGATGTTGTTGGGAAAACAATTAGAGGGTGTTTCTAAAAGCATATTAAGTTTAGTTTCATCATATTTTATTGTAGTATATATATATATATATATGAAGTGAAATTTTGAAAAAAAAAAAAAGCCTCGATAAATTTTTCGTCTTCCTCCCATTGCCATCAATAAAGTGGTATTATAGACATCTCTTTATCTTCTTCACTTACATTGCTTAAATTCATCAACAAACCCAGCCCTTTGCTAGAAAAACCTCTAATATAGAGTGAGGAAGAGATACACATAGAAAGAGAGAAAGAAAGAAAGAAAAAGGCACACTATGTTCAATTTGGTCTACGATTTTTCTTGGCAAAGACCATAATTTTTTAGAATCAAAATAGTTCTTAAAATCATCGTCTTTATTGAACTAGTTAGATTTGTGGATGCTAAGTCGGGACATGGCGGCATTAGTTTAGTCTTTATCATCTTTAAGAAAGCTGAGATCCTTGTCATCAATAGTGTCCACTTTTGCTTATGTGACATCATCTTTCTCTAGAACAAAGCTGTTTTGATCTTTTACTGTTATGTCGTCAATTATTTACAATCTGGGAGCTCAGCTAAGATGATGACCAAAACAAATATCACTTTCCCATACCCACAACTAACCAAAACAACTATGATCGATGGGCATTATGCATGAAGGCCAAACTTGGGTCTCATGGCTTATAGGACACTATTAAGAAGGGGTACAAAGATCTCACTAATGAGGATAATGCAACTGTGGCTAAACTAGAAGTATAACAACAAGCAAAGAAGAGAGATCAAAGTGCACTCTCAATTATTCATTAAGGGTTAGATGATGACATGTTTGAGAAGATAGCCAATGTGATAAGAGCAAAGGATGCATGGAAAATACTAAAGAATTTCGTAGTCATAATTAATAGAATGAAGAAGGCGTAACTTCAAACTCTAAGGGCTGAGTTTAAGATGATTTTGATGAAATAGAATAAGTCCATAGCAAATTATTTTACTTAAGTATTAATAATGGTGAATCAAATGAAGCGGCTCGATAAAATGATTAAAGATACAAGAGTAATATATGAGATTTTGAGTTCTCTAAATGTAAAATTCAATTATATAGTGGTGGTAATTAAAGAATTGAAAAACATAAGTTCATGACCATTGACAAGTTAAATGGATCGTTATTAGCTCATGAAGAAAAAATGAAAAGGACCCAAAAAGAACCTATGGAGCAAATTTTGAAAGCAAAATTTTTCTTTAATCCTAAGGCAAATGATTGAGGAGAAAGAGGAGAGTAAAATTCATTTAGTCATGGTCATAATCAAGGAAGAGGCAAGCAAAATTCTTTTTAAGAATATGGAAATAAAGGTTTTTAAAAACACCGTGGATAAGGGAGAAATAATAATTGGAGAAAGGATAAAAGCCAGGTAGAGTGTTATACATATGAGAAGAAAGGTCATTATTCTTAGGAATGTCAAACCAAAAGCTATGAGGAGAATACAAACTTTATCAAGCATAAGGAGGTAGAAGGTGATACTTTTTTGCTTTCTTAAAAGGAAGGCTCTGTAGACAAAAATGTCACATGGTATCTCGATAATGGCACAAACAACCACTTGACAGGAGATATAAGCAAATTTGTGGAGTTAAATACAAAAGTGACCAATAATGTTCATTTTAAAGATGATATAAAGGTTAAAATTAAGGAAAAATATTCGGTGACTTTGGCCACAAAGGATGGAGACCATAAAATTTTTCATAATGTTTATTGTATTCCAAAAATGAAGAGCAATATTTTGAGTATTGGTTAACTTTTGGAGAATGGACACAAAGTGAAGATGAAGAACAATTATTTGTGGCTTCAAAATCAAGATGATAGACTTAATGCTAAAGTTGCAATGACAAAAAACTGAATGTTTATGTTAAATGTGAAAATGGCAGAAGCAAAGTGTTTACAAGCTTGTGTCAAGGATCCTTCTTGGATTTGACACATGAGATTTAGGCATCTTAACTTTGAAGGGTTTAAAATGCTAAGAGAAAAAAATATGATGAAAAGAGTTCCCATTTTCAATCAACCAAATCAATTGTGTGAGACATATCTACTCAAAAAACATACAAAAAAGAGTTTTCCAAAGGTGTCATTTTCACTAACAACTGAGCCTTTCCAACTTGTGCATGTAGACGTGTGCAATCCTATTAAGTCACAATCTTTCAATAATAGCTCATATCTTTTGCTCTTCATCAATGATTACATAAAGAAGACGTAGGTTTATTTTTTAAAGAACAAAAGTGAAGATTTAGAGACATTTAAAAAATTTAAACTTCTTATTGAAAAGAAAAGTGGATACGATATTAAAGTTCTAAAAACTGATAGAGGTGGAAAGTTCACTTCTAATAAATTCAAGGTCTTTTATAAGGAAAATGGCATTCAATGTCCTATGATAGTTCCGAGAGCACCACAACAAAATAAGGTAGCAGAAAGAAAGAATAGGACAATTCTTAACATAACGAGGTCGATACTAATAAGTAAGAATATGCCTAAGGAGTTTTGGGCTAAGGTTGTTATATATGTCATTTATCTCTTAAATCATTCACCTACGAGGAGTTTGGAGAAAATAACCCCTCAAGAAGTATAGAGTGGATAGAAGCTAAATGTGAGGCACTTAAGAGTTTTCAGATCTATTGGCTTTATTCATGTATCTGAACATAAAAGGACAAACTTGATGATAGAAGCAAGATGATAGTGTTTATTGGTTATGTCAAGAACTTTAAAGGGTACAAATGTTTTAACCCCATTTCCAAAAAAGTTATGATTAGTAGAGAGATGTAGAATTTGAGAAAGATATTTCATAGGATTAGAGTGTAAAAAAAAAAGAGACATAGTTTTCTTCCTTATTTGGAAGAAAACAAGAATGAGGACCAAAAGACTAAAGGCAAAGGGTCAACCCCTTCCTCAACAAGTTCAAGCGAATAACCTTAAAGATTTCGAGGAATAAGAGATCTCTATAATACTACCAAAAGAATAAATGGTGAGAATCTTTTGTATCTATTTGCAAATGATGAACCTTTAAGTTTTAAAGATAAGAAATAGGTCCAAGCTATGGAGGAAGAAATTTATTTCATTGACAAAAATGACATTTGGGAATTTTCCACACTACCAAATGGTTATCAAGTAATTGAAGTTAAATGGGTTTATAAGTTTAAGAAAAATGTGCAAGGAGTAATTGAGAGGTATAAGGCAAGATTAGTTATAAAGGGATATAAACAAAAGCACGGTGTAGATTATGAAGAAGTATTTGCTCGTGTTGCTTGCTTAAAGACAATACAGTTATTGGTTGCTCTTGTGGTGCAAAACCAGTGGATAATTCGTCAAAGGAATGTGAAGTTAGCCTTTTTGAATGGTGCTTTTAAAGAAGAAGTATATATGGAACAACCAAAATGATTTACGATTGAAGGTTATCAAGATAAGGTGTTGAAATTGAAGAATACAGCCTTAAATAAGCATTATGGTTTTGGTATAGTCACCTCAACAAATATATTCATAAAAATGATTTTTTAAGGTGTGTCCATGAATATGCATTCTATGTTTAAAAAAAAAGAAAAATGATATTTTGTTTATGTACATTTATATGGATAACCCCATTCTTACAAGAAATAATCTATAAGTTTATAAAGATTTTAAAAAGAGAATAGCATAAGAATTTGAGATAAGTGATACGGGGCTTATGTTATATTATTTGGGGATAAAAGTAAGACAATAAAGTGATGGAATATTTATCTCTCAAGAGGCATATACAAAAGAGATTCTAAAGAAGTTAAAATGATAGATTGCAATCCCGTGAATACCCTAATAAAGTGCGAGGTAAAACTCTCCAATGAGGATGGCTTAAGGAAAGTCGATTCAATTGGAAGCCTTATAGGAAGCATAAGGTAGATGACATATACTAGACCTAACATATTATTTGCTATGGGATCAATAAGTCTATTTATGGATAATCTAAGTGAAGAACACATCCAAGTTGTAAAGAGAATTCTTTGATATTTAAAAGGTACTTTTAATTATGACATTTTTTATACTTTTTTAAATGAGGCTCCCTTAAAAGGATATTGTGATATACAATATTGATGATTGAAAAAGTACTATCAGGTTTATATTTTTCTTTAAAGAAAATGCAATTTCATATTGTTCAAAGAAAAAACTAGTTGTAATACTCTTAACTTATGAATCAGAGTATGTTGCTACAATTGCCAGTGCATGTCATGCAATATAGCTAAGGAAATTGCTATGTGAACTTCATTTTGCACAAAAAAGGGTGACTAAGGTTTCATTTTATTTGGGATTGCATTACCAATAAAGAGGTTAAGGTGGAGTATATCAAAACTCTTGATCAAATAATTGATATATTTACAAAATATCCTAAAAAAGATAGATTTCAGCAGCTTAGAGAGATGGTTAGAGTTATAAAGAAGTTAAATTTATAGGGGAATGTTGAGACATTTTCAAAAAAAAAAAAAAAAACTAGATTTCTCATCTTTTGCAGTGGGACTTCTTATCTTTAGTCATGGGCAGAAGGAAAACAAACAAACATGTTGGGAAGACAAATAAATGTTGTTTTTTAAAGGTTATTAAGTGTAATTTTATCATATTTTATTTTAGTATGGATATATATATTAAGTGAAATAATTAAAAAAAAAGTCTCGACAAATTTTTCGACTTCCTTCCATTGCTATCAACAACTTCTCTAATGAAAGAAAGGGAAGAATATTTTCAGTGGAATAAAATAGCTTCTGAAATTGTTCCAACACACTTTCCTTATTGTTGGTCATAACATTAAGCTCATCATGATTCTTCAAACTCTCAATCTTATTAAATTTATGTTTGGTAATGGTGGATGTGTGAAAAAAATTCTGAATTTTTATCGCCTAATCATAACCATTGTGCCAAAGATTTCTGAAACCAAAACAATTTTTGCTGTTTAAGAACCAAATTGTATTCAAAGATTGGTTACTTCTTTAATGAGACAAGAAAGTCATTTGGGTAGCATTCTAGTGTTAATTGGACTTCATTCAACTTAGCCCAAATATATCATTTGTGCTGGAAAATACTATTAAAAATAAAGCAATTAAATTTTTACACAACTTATTGTATAGTAACTAAATTTTACGCATTAGAACCCTCTAATACACTAGTTAACACTAGCTTCACGTCCATCAAGAGGTCAATCATGCATTTTAGAAGTAATCTCCTTAGCATATGATGAATTGTCAGAAGGAGAGGGAGGATTTTGGTGGAGCTGGCCATTTGCATCCATTGAGAAATAAAATTTCTGTAGAGGAGTTATGGAGTTTGAGGCAAGTACACCCCTCACCAAATCTATCAAGATAGCAAAAGGATGGGGCCTAAAGGAAGGAAAAGCACTTTAAAAGTTACCTTTTGGAATTAGATTTTCTTTGGCTATAGACAGTTTGGGCATACATGAAACATCAATAAAACGTGTACTCTTGCCTTTAGTTTGTGGTTTCTCCAAATTCCTTCTCTTAGTCCCAATGAAGAACTCATATCAAAATGTGCCCTCTTCAAATTTTCACCTCCTTATCTACTATAGAAGGCTTTTTGCATTGGATATTATCACTAGTAACATCATTCGTAGCATTAACTAAAGAGGTGAATCTATTCACATTGGCCTTGTGTCCTCTTTTTAGGTAGTTTTTGCTCCATCCTTTCCATATTTCGTTGTCAACACGATACCACCATCCATGGTCTGAAACTTGTTGAATCCTTCGTATAATTTACCACCAGAATTCTCAATGTTTCTGGTTGATTAGTAGCTAAGAATAGTGTGACTACAAAAGATTATATAGTAGTGTTTTTGCTCTAGCAATGCTCCCAAGTAAATAGAAGTGAAGTGACCAAATTTTCCATGATCAAAGCAAACACTCAACCTTTTGACAATGATTATTGAGCTAGAATGGAGGAATAAATGGTTTGGTCAAGTCTATCTTATCATATACCCTTGCAAAACAACCCTTTATGCTCATCGTGTACTCCTAAATAAGTTTTAATGACTTTTTATCTAAAAAAAGGTCCCTGATTGAAGGTCAAATTTAGTTCAGACTTAGAATAAGTACTTACTGCTTGCTTCCTCTTCTTATACATAGGTCAAAAGCTTTTGTAAATATGTTTTGGCTTGTTCCATTTTAAACAATTTAATTTAAAACATTACTAAGTAATAATATTTATTAAGCAACAATATGGAAAAGACACATAAGAGGTAAATCAAGTATGCTTTTTCTATAGTTAATTTCATTTATTTGTGAGAACATATGAAAGGTCATTAATTCATTATATCTATTATTTTTACATTACTTTTTAAGTGTTACCATGTAATTTTTATTTTAATTTTTTTTTTACCGTTATGAAATTTCAAAAGTTCTATGTTTTATTTATTTATTTATTTATTAACCATAAGTCTATAACTCGATTAATGGATGGAATATCAAGAGATTCATAC
>JAHLGO010021109.1:5006185-5039701 GCA_020615895.1 Ceriops decandra
AGGAAGCATAAATATTTCACGTTTGTACAAATTGTATAAACAAAAATATTTGATAACCAACACTTGTTGTTAAGGTTTGATCATCAATGCTTGCTTTCGTAGATCCAAAAAAAGAGAAAAAAGTTTGATGATAAGTACTTAATATCATAAACTCTATTATCTAAATACATAGATTTTCTATCTTTTGTTTCTCTTTTTAATGCATGGTCAATTTATTACTACTTTAATTAGATAACTCAATTTTATTAGAGGTGAAAAAGATAAAAATAGTTGTAGATAGAAGAAAATATTACATATGTTCCATGTTTCTTTTTAGGATGAATTTTTTTCATGTGCTAAAGGTATGGCTGCTTCAATTTTTTTTAATGTAGTTGATTTATTTTTAAAGCATTTTAAGTAAATGTGAGTATACTAAGATATCTTTGCATATTACTGGTAATAAAACCAATCAGATAATTAATTGTAAGTATTAATTATTAAAATTTTCTTTCTCCTAAAACTAAGCCCTTATATGCCAATAAGTATTTTATTATCATTTTAAAGGATGAAAAATTCTTTTTTTCTTTCTTGTTATTTTGAAAGAAAATAGCATAAATCATTTAAAATAGAACTTTTATGTAGTTTAAAACAAATATAAAAAAATAAAACTACATTCAAAAAAGAAAATCAATCATAAATTTTTAAGACTAAATTAAGTCAAAACAAAGTTGGTGAGGGGTGCTTACTAAAAAGGATATGTGATAATATTTGGTTAAGTCAAGTCAATATTAAGGTCTTATCATAAAGTGTGAGTTAAGTCCTACACTAAAGTGCATAGCTAAAGCACTAAAGTTTTTAGATGTATAAAGAGAGACAGTCATTACCTTATATGAGCATTGGTTTAGTATATTTATAGGTGATTGGGTTGGTTTGAGAAAGTGAGATTTAATGGTGATGTGATAGTATAGGAAATTACAATTTTAAGGATCAAGTCTTATATTTGGTATAATAAATCTAAAGGGTAGGCCTTTAACCCTTTATGGGCTTGAGAGAGTTTATTTAGGCCCATTAACATGATCTTTTAGGCATGTCATGGTGTACCTTATAATTAGTTATGGGTCATCTTATCACTTGCCAACTTAAAAAAGATTTAAGAATTAGTTCTTAAGCCATATATTTAGAATTCCATATATAACATTTCAAATGGATGTATAGTTAGATAATCACCTTCTTAGTAGTAATGTTTATTTGCCAACTATTGTCATAGGCGATATGTTAATATATTTAAATTACAACTCAGTTTTCTTTCTTAATGGTATTTGTTTTTTTTGTCTTCTTTTGTAAATTCTATTTGACTTTTCATATAGTTTATATAAAGTAAACTATGATTAGTTGTTCGATCTTTCCTTTTGTGGTCATACATAATGCATCATTAAGCTTTTCTAACCATACATGTCTTATAAGAATGAGGTGGGAGTGTAGCAAATGCTTCTAAAGGGTTACATGGTGTTTCCCTTACCAATGGAAAGATAGCATACAAACCTCCCTTAAATCAAATAGTCATATCACATTAAGTTTATAAGGTGGCTTAAATTTATATTCCCTTGCCCTTTAGCCATGCTAAGGTTTTTAAAGTATCATATATTAGCTTTAGGTAAATTACTATAAATAATTGATGCACACTTCATAGGACACTTATTATGTCAACACAGGTTGGCTTATGTTCTATTGGTTAGGCTTTGATTAAAATTTTAAAGCTTTTAACCATCTTAAATGACAATCGTCGAGATTACTTTACAATTAAGGTTAATTAGGGATCAAAGTGGAGTTTCTAATAACTTCTAAAAGAAAACATAAAGGACTACAAGATGCATTTTGTGTTTATTTAAAGGTTTTATGGATGGTTTTTTCTAAATGGTTCCTATAACTTACTCTTGTCCCTTACTTGTCACCTTAATGACTAAGGATTTCATTTTTATTGACTCATGTAAGCAAGTAAGGGAAGCACCTTAAGGATAATAAGACCATTAGGAACATTGGATAGTGTAATCTTAGTTGGTTTGTGGTTTTCCATGGGGGCACCACGCTTATTCTTGTTGCTTAAGATAAGTTAAAGATAAAGGTTAGGGCAAACATGTTAATGATAGAGCCCATTTCTATTAAGAAGGATAAAGGGAAAGTGTCCATGCTTCTTTATCAACACTTGTGTTTATAAGTTCCTCTAGCAATAGTGATGACCATCCTCTTTTATCAATATTATTGTCATCTCTTTCTACCTTACATTTATTTATTATTTAGAATCCATCTAATGACACTTTAATGCACATATAATATCATCACAATGTGGGCTCTTTGTCGAAGGGGTTCTTCTATTATTGTCAACAATTCAAACATAACTATACCTTTATTTTCTTTCCTGCATTCCTCAAACCTTTATAGTGTAGGTGTACGAATGAGCACTTCTTCCTTATAGGGAATTTTGATGATACATCAATTCTTCCTAGGTGCCATTATCGAGACTTCTTGAGGCATGTTTCAAGATCATTCACTCCTACTCTTATCATTTAGGATAACAACTTTACGTGGCCGCCAAATAATGAGCTAGCTATTACTCACTTAACAATAATTCCTATATATCACAAAGTGAAATCTTAATCTGATTTGTTTCAGTTATGTGACAAGGGTGAGTATTCTTAATATCGGTCATTTAATGTCATAATTGTGTTAGTTTAAATGTACTAAGTCCTGAAGGTAGAATTGGGCAATAACAAGGCTTGCCTCATAGAAACACATTGGAGTTTAAACAAGCATGACATCCTTTAACAAGACTAGATATTTATATTTTTAGGCATTTAATGTCATAACTGTATTTGCTAACATCTATCAAAGCTTAAAAAGGACTTGGGTAAATCAAAGCTTGCCTTGCAAAGACCTGCTTAAGTATGAATAAGCACAACATCCTAACCAAGTCCTTATCTTATGGTTTAAAATGGTCCCACACTGCATACAACAATATAAAGAAGTTTTAATAAAAGCATAGGCCACAAGGCATAACAAATGAAAGGCTAATTACAAGTCTTTAAGGTTTGATAAAACTAGTTAAAATAGGAGTTAAAGTCTTTCCTTAAAATAATAAAGGTTGAGTAAGAATTCTTTAACTTTAAGACTTAGGTAAATATGGATGTAAAGGTATGCATCATCCCTTTTATGGTGGAGAAGCTTATAGTAACATGAGTTAAGACACTTATAATGGCCTACTAGCTAATAAAAAAGAACTTTCTAAGGATAAATATATCTTTCTTAAATCCTTCTTGTGTGTTTGTTACAAGCTACTAATCTTTTTTTTTTCTTTTTATATAGCTAAATTACTATTGTAATATGTGTTTTACTAATAAAAGGTTGATTTTTTTGTTCCTACTTTAGTTTTTTATTCTTTACTATGTCTTATGCGAGTTAGGCCATCTTTGATTATGTATCCTTATTCCATTATAACATTTTAAGTGTTTTTGAAATTCAGAATGAACTGTCATATAACATTTAATGTCCTTTATAAAATGAAGTGAATATGCTTTCACTAAAGCACTTGTTCAATTTTTTTAAATAGTTACTTTTGACATGTCATAATGCAATTGCCTTTCATTAGTCATAAAAGGAGTATTTTAGTACCCTTTTCGTTACTCTATCTTATTACTCTTATGATTTTTGTCCTACCTTGTTTGTTTTTAATAATCAACTTGAAGCATATTTGATCATTGCTTGGTGTCATAAGAGAAACCAAGTGGTTAACTTCATCCTTTAGGAACATCAACCTTCTCTAGATGTGATCTTTAGGAAGGTTTTCTTTGCTACTTTGAAGTTAAGTTAGGGACCATTGGCTTTGCTTGTTCTTGGTGTGGGTTAAGTGTTTTATGATAAGGTGAAGGCTTTCATAAGGTATCCCCTTAAATTTCAACTAGTGTGACATCTCCTACTGACCTTATTACATTAAGAAGAGTTGTTATTGGGGAAAAGTGAGTCTACATTCAGTTAGCAAGTTAAGATAGCTTTGAGTGATTACTACTTTGGGAATTAACTATACAATTGCTCATGCACCCAATAGTTTTGCTATTAATTAGGATAAGTGGTATGAAAATTGAAAAGTTCTATAGAGTTGCTTGTAAAGTATAGATTAAGGACCATTGAGGACTTTCATTCTTATAAGGGTTAACTAATTCATGTCCTCAACAAAAGAATAATAGAGAAGGACATATAACATATCATTTCTTATAAAAGACACCAACTAATCAAGGTTACTAACTAAGAAGGTCACTTGATAAGATTTTATTAAGTTGGATCTTAAGTTGAAACTTACATAAAACCATATGGTTAAGGTTTAAAAATAAATTTTAATATTAGCACTTTAATAATCAAGTTAGTATGGACATTAAAGTCCTCAAATGTGTAGAGAGAGAGTTATTATCTTACATAATCTAATATAGTTATATGTAATTAGCTTGATCTAAATAATTAAATTTTAATAATCACATGACAATTGTGAACTTCTCTATCTTTAAAGTCCAAGTTATTGGCAGAACAAATTCAATAAATAAGTCTTTAAGTCTTTATGGGTCATAGGAAGTTCTTGGAGACCTATTAACATAATTTTCTAAACTTACTATAAGATAAACCATATTTAATAAAAAAATATTTTTATTAAGAATAAAATAATAAAAATAAGAAAAAATTTAAATTTTTAATATCATAATAATTTATTTTTAAAATAAATAAATTTTAATAGTTAAATATTTTATTTTATTTTATATGATAATAATTATTTTTATTTTGATGGTGTGTATAAAAACAAAATAAAAATGTTAAATAAGAACTAAGTGTAGACCAATTGGGAAAAAAATTGTGTTGCTCTTTATAGTAACAAGGCTTCAAACATCTATTACTCTCACCTATCCCTTTCTCCATTGAAAATAATCCTTCCTCTTAAAAATAAAATAAAAATATTAAAGATGGACTATTAAAACTTATTTAAAATAAAATTGAAAAAAATTTTGAATTAACTGAGGATTTTGCAAATATATACACCATTGAACTAAAATTGTAGGAAATAAAAAATGGAAGAATAAACAAAATTGATCAGTTTACATCAGTTTTTCCAAGCAAATCAAATCAGGCTCGCTCAAAAAGCACAAAAAGGCAAACACCAAGGTTAAGAGAAAAAAAAAAATTAATAAAAGGAGAAGAAGAGGAAGAAGGCATAGACAGTGGAAATAAGGAAAACCCAAAATCAGAATCAATGTGTCAATTAGTTAATGTGTAAGGACCACCTTAATTGCTACGATCCTCTGCCAAATGACTTGT
This sequence comes from Ceriops decandra, assembly GCA_020615895.1. Lineage (NCBI taxonomy): Eukaryota > Viridiplantae > Streptophyta > Magnoliopsida > Malpighiales > Rhizophoraceae > Ceriops > Ceriops decandra. The sequence continues at coordinate 5,011,517 of JAHLGO010021109.1, forward strand.
CCCAATCCCTCATTATTCTTTAGGCGCATCTTACAATCTTTTGGCGTGTGTTACAACCGTCGGCGTAAAGTCAAAGCTACGTAACGACAGACAGACTCTATATAGTATTTGGTATAATATGTATGATTTATATATTAAAAATAAAAATAAAAATAAACAAAATATGTGTAGAATAAGATTTTGTTATATTTATTTATTTAAATATAATTTATTTATAATTTAAATTACACAGAAATGTTTCATTATTTTATTTCAAACAAATTTTATTTATTATATGATGTAAAATTATGAATGAATTATATTAAAAAATCAAAATAAAAATTTTCACATAACTATCATAATTAATAGTTATAATTAAATATTATACATAAAATAAATATACTAATTAAAATTAACTATCATAATAAATTGATATTATTTTAGATAATTTAAAATAAATCATAAACTTTTTATTTAATAATAAATCTATCGTCATGTTGTAGCAAAGTTTCAAACTTTGCATATGCCTATTTTACCCTCCATCGTGGCATTATGTTTTATATATTTTAAATATTAATGACTCTTGTCAAGACATTATTGAATTAATATGAAATAAGAATTTATAATTTAATAACAAAAGAAATCATAATAAATAAAATAAAAAGTAAATTTATAATTTTTTTGTTAAACCTTAAAAACAAGATTTAATTGAAATATGAATAAAGTAATATTATTTTCAAGATTTAATTTTTTGATTAAATTAAAGCAATACACTAAAAAAAGTAAATATTTTTAATCTTTTAATTTTATTAAATCATTTTTATTCATGTCTACTGAAAAATTGCCCCGGCAACTCACTTGAGTTATAAATCAAGAAAAACGTAATTATTCATATAAATATAGGTATTTCTTATTTTAATTTATTTTTTTAAGCGAGTCAAAATAATTTATTATAAATATTATTATTTACTTTAAAAAATTATATTAAATTATTTTAATTCGCCGAGTCTAATATAGACCTCTCCATAGAAGTAAAAAATAAAGGTACAGGAGAGAGAGCACGATGAGTTAAAGAAACGTTCCGCCCGCTTCTTTGCTTACCGTTGGATCAGATTAGCTTCAGCTCCCACCGCGGCGGATGCACGATCCCATCACCACAGCGCTTTACAAATCTACTCGAAGAAACAGCTCCGCACTGCCCGGCGTAACAGAATATTCCGGAGGTGTAGAATTCCAGGCCAAATATGAGCTCCCAATCCCGACAAGAGGATTCCAAACACGATAACGACGATGAATCGAACCGCCTCCTGCAGCCGCCATCCCAGTCTCCGGCACGGCCTTCATCCGAGGGAGAGGACACAGATGAAGTGGCATTTGAACCGCGGGAGAAAATCCTGGTGGTCGACGAGGAGGATAGCGGGCATCCTCCAAACGACGGCGATCACGTGCCGCCGTTCTCGTGGAAGAAGCTGTGGCTGTTTACGGGACCTGGGTTTTTGATGAGCATAGCGTTTCTAGATCCGGGCAATTTAGAGGGGGATCTCCAGGCCGGGGCGATTGCCGGCTACTCGCTGCTGTGGCTGCTGACGTGGGCTACTGTCATGGGCTTCCTGATACAGATGCTATCGGCTCGGGTCGGGGTGGCTACGGGACGCCACTTGGCCGAGCTGTGCCGCGAACAGTATCCGACTTGGGCTAGGTTGGCTCTGTGGTTCATGGCGGAAGTGGCGCTGATTGGGGCTGACATACAGGAGGTCATAGGGAGTGCCATTGCAATACAGATTTTGAGTCACGGGGTTTTGCCGCTCTGGGCTGGAGTTTTGATCACGGCATCCGATTGGTATGTACTTGTAATTTTTATTTTTTTTTTTGGGTTTTACAATCATTTGTGAGGCGGCACTGGTAGTCGCTGGTATGTGTTTGGATTCTATTTTCGCACTTTTAACTAACTAATATGGGACCTATAGATTTTACTGATTATACGAGCTCTGTCCACCAAACTTCATGGGTGGGGTCTTGCCATAAGAAGTTGCCATTTGGAAAGCATGACACTTTAAGTAAGAAAAAGCTTTGGTGAAAGTATCAGCTTTGATGAATACATGTCGGCCTGTTGGTGTTCCAGTTTTGATAAAAGAGTTGAAAAAGAAAGTATTAGTATCCGTGGCATTATTACTTGTTTACTTATGCTCTAGACGAGTTGGCTGAAAGGGAGTCTCGGTGGCAATTATTTTTTTTCGTTTTTTCTTTTTTTGTTCCTTTTGCTGATGATGGGTTTGAGAAAATTTTCATGTTTTTTGGTTGTATACTAGTTTCTTCTGTAATTCCATTCTTTGCATGTCACTTTGAATTATCATTCTCATTACCGACTGTCACTTTAAATGGCAGTTTCATGTTTTTACTGTTAGAGAACTATGGAGTGAGGAGACTGGAAGCAGTTTTTGCAATCTTGATTGCAACTATGGCCCTATCATTTGCATGGATGTTTGGAGATGCCAAGCCAAGTGGAAAAGAACTTTTAATGGGTACTGTTTCCTTAGTGTATGAAGTGAACTCTTGCCCTTTAGTTTGTGAAATATTTTCCTAAGAAATCTCTACTGGATGAGCTATGATTATTTTTTATCCTTTTTGTAGGCCTTTTAGTTCCGAGACTTAGTTCAAAAACAATTCGGCAGGCTGTGGGAGTTGTGGGTTGTGTCATAATGCCTCATAATGTCTTCTTGCATTCAGCTTTAGTACAGTCAAGAAAGATTGATCCTCGGCAAAAAGGCCAAGTACAAGAGGCACTGAATTACTACTCAATTGAGTCTGCAGTTGCCCTTCTAGTCTCTTTTATGATCAACTTGTTTGTAACTACTGTATTTGCAAAAGGATTTTATGGTACAGAACAAGCCTATAGCATTGGACTTGTTAATGCAGGGCAGTATCTGCAGGAGAAATATGGAGGAGGAATCTTTCCCATTCTTTATATATGGGGTATTGGCTTGCTGGCTGCTGGACAAAGTAGTACGATAACTGGCACATATGCTGGCCAATTTATCATGGGAGGCTTTCTTAACCTTCGTTTGAAGAAATGGCTGAGGTCATTGATAACTCGGAGTTTTGCTATTGTGCCAACTATAGTTGTTGCTCTCGTGTTCAAGAAGTCTGAATCTTCACTGGACATTTTGAATGAATGGTTAAATGTGCTTCAGTCAGTGCAAATTCCCTTTGCCCTTATACCCCTTCTTACTTTGGCGTCCAAGGAGCACATCATGGGACTCTTTAGAATTGGGTCATTTCTTCAGGTAAGCCATAAACTTCACCAATCTATTAGCTTTTGCCTTTTTTGAGCAGCCATATTCAGTTTATTGGCAGATATCATGGTTGGAATAAAACGAGGTTCTCTTTGCTTAGTAATTTAGTGGATGATATTGTTCCATTGTAATAGTCTTGTTGGATCATAATTTATGTTGCCGGTTGTTTCAAATGCTCTTGTGGATGGGTTACATCAAGGGTTTTAGGATATGGAGAAGGACTTAGATCCTGGCTTGATTCTTATTCCATCTGAACTTAATCTCTGATATCAGTCATGATCTTGTTACATGTGCAATTTGATGGACAAAACATATGCATTGGGGATTTAGATGGTAGAATACAAGCAATCTTATCTTTTTTGCATAATTTAGACTGGTGTTCAGGTAATCATTGAGAATACTCGAGGACCATAAACCTGTTACCGAAAAGAAATTTCTCGAGAAAACAGTGGATTCTGTAGAGATTTGAAATCTTGTCTAAAAGCCATTAAATTTGAGTTTGTGTTCATCCTTGTGTAGATAAAAATTATTGAACATTCATCTGTTACCATAGTTGCCATTTCTCTTCTGCTTCATTCAGATGGAATGCAGATTACTTTTCAGAGTTGATTCTTGAAATGTGTTAGAGATGATATAATTTATTTCCTAAATCTTCAAACCATAACTGGCAAGCAGCTGTTTTCTCTCTCTGGTGCTTATCAAATCATGTTTTTATTTGTTATGTAGAGGCTGGCATGGACAGTGGCAATTCTTGTTATAGTGATTAATGGGTATCTGTTACTTGATTTCTTCGTATCTGAAGTTAAGGGACTGCTGATGGGTTTTCTGGTCTGCTTGTGCACGATTGCCTATGTAACATTTATTGCTTATCTTGTCGTACATGGCGGTGCTTTTTCATACGCTCAACCTGGATTAGAACTATCCGATAGGCTTCCTAATGCTAGGGCTTGAGCAAGCTTGGCTTTAAGAAGTACCAGCCTGTCAGAAAGATGAGAAGAGACCGTCTGCAGCCTTCTGTCTGGAATGACAGTTTCTGACAAGTAAATTGCTTCTCTTACCTTAATAATCCCTAAACTTGTTGGATCGTTAGAGGGAGTTGTACGTCTTCCAGCAACGTGTATCTGTTTGCAATTACCATACTTTGCATGCTGGAGCTACACGTGCAAGTTCGTTTGTTGAACACATCAGGACATTCCTTTATTTGTTTTGGCTGTCAGATGAACCCATGTTGGTAGGAAGTGGTAGTTTGCTTTGGCTTCTAACGTTATAGCTTTTCTTGTCTATTTGTCACTTACATGCAAATGTAAGTAGATTTACTAGCCAATTCTGTTGAGGTGACAGCTTCCAATGTATAATATAGTCAAACTGGATTTACCAATTCCTGGAATAAATTGACGAATACAAATGGGTTGCCAGTTGCAAGTGATTTCTATAAACTTACTGATTTCTTCTATCCTCACGACATAAGTTGAAATTGTTTCTCGTTTTATTCCAATTCTTTAATTTGTATTTTTTCTATGAAGTCCCATCTGAAATCATCGACGTCTGTAAGTAAAAAGAGGTAAAGAGGATTTCATAGCAGGTGGCCGCTCAAACATGTTAGGGCGTGTACTGTCACAGAGGCGCGTAGAATAAAAAACCACGGGCCAATTTCCTGGCAGTATAGCACGTTTTCAACCAAAATTTTGATGGTTTTTTTTTTTTCATCAACTCTGGTTGAATCTGAGTGCAGAATGACCAAAAAAAAAAAATCTCGTCCCAATTTTGAAGCCATTATTTTTCTACATTGCTGGCGTGGATCGTTTAGGTCCATCTTGTCTACGCCGTCTTGCTTTCTGCACTCTGAAGTGTTCTTACTAGAATTGTCTTGTTTTCTGATTGGTTTTTTCTTTTTTTTTTTTTTTTTTTGTCTCCTATGCATTTCGGTTAAATGCCATAGAGCAAAAGGACAAAAGAATGTCACGACGCTAAGCATGTTGATGGTCTCGACCTTGAAGCTGGATCAAAGTACTTAGTTTAGATTTCATACCGTAATATTACACCCTACTTTTCAAGCTTCGAATAACCGTACGGCCATGTGAGGCAAGATAAGCCTTTATAAGGTTGTGCGCGGTTACCTTTCACCTGTTAAAAGGTTGTAGAAAATTCTTAAAAAATATTTAAATATCTTAATTTAAGAGAATATCTAGTATAGTATAAAATATTTTAGAAAACTTTTAAGAGCATTATAAAAAATTCTACACAATTCTTTATAAGGGTTAATCATACTTAAAAAGACTTAGAAAAAAAAAAAAAAAGGTGTAGGAAACTTGATTCTTAGAGTAGAAGGGCGTCAGGCATCGTTAAAATGAGGGGTAAAACAAATTTTGTTTTATCACCGATACTTATCACGAATGTGCAGATACATCTAATTCTAATTTACAGCAATCAAATTATTGAACTTTGTAAGCACCGTTAAATGTCATATATATCATTAGAATTCAATAATAGAAAAATGAGACCGACGGTCTTTTTTGACATTAGACTATTACGTGACAGTCCACATTTTTTAACTGAGGGGGCAATATTTTAATAAACATAGGACTTCAGTGATGTGCTTGTGACACATTGAAGTTGAATTCTATAATTGCACAGCAACAATAAGTTTAGTGGTAGCAGTAAACTAATAATAATAATAATAATTTTATCTAGATATCATCATTATAAAATTTTCATTCATTAAATCATAAAACATTTTGTATTAGCCTCTATTATAAATTAATAATAAATCGAAGTTATTGGTTTTTTGTGTATGTATTTGAATCCAAACATACAAGAAAAAATTTATAGATAAAACATTTTAAGAATTCGGAATAATGTAAAATATCGACAAATATAATATTGTCATATTCTTAAAATGCAAAACAACAAAAATATGAGATGTCGAAATACCTCTTCAGAGTTAAGGGGCGGAAGTCAAACATCAAAAAAGTGGGTCCCGAGACGCAAGCGGGGCGGGAAACCGTAGAGATCAGAAAGAAATCCAATGGCCGCGATTCATTTCTTCAGGTTTTCTTTTTGGGTTTTTGGTTTTAAAGCAAGGAATGAAATTAAACCCTTCAAATTTGATTTTCATTAAAACCTCCAAAACCAAACAGAAGCGCCAACTCTCTTGCGTTGTTTTTTTTTTTTTTTTTCTTGAAAACCAAAAAAAATGGGCGCTCCTATCTTATCATCTTAGCTTTCCCGTTCTTCTTATGCCTCTTTCTCTCTCCGTTTCCCTTACTATTTTTCTCTCCGTCTCTCTCTCTTCAGACCCGAGAGCCCAGTGGCAGTGAGTAAAGAAGACTTGAGGAGGAGTGAGATTCATGGCAGAGCAGGAGAACTGTGCCCGCATTACTCGCGCAGCCAAGAAAAGGGCTGCGGCGGAAACAGCGGCCGACGACCAGCCGGAGCAGAAGAAGCGGGTGGTGCTGGGGGAGCTTCGGAACTTGTCCAACGTTGTCTCTTCTTCGAACCCGAGCTCTGGGGATGAGCAGCAGAAGCGGAAAAACAACAAGACGGTGAAGTCCAAGGCCAAGAAGGCGAATGTAACTAAGAAAGATGATGCTCCCAATGAGGGTATTGACGCGAAGTCTGATGATCCCCAGATGTGTGGGCCATACGTTGCTGATATTTATGACTATCTTCGCAAAAGGGAGGTGAGTAAGACTGTAAGAGGCAGACGTGATAGCCTTGTGGTTTTTGAAATAGGCTGGGGGTTTATTGAAATCATAGTTTGGTTCGTTGAATATGGTATGGTGGATTGTTTCCTGATAGGAAACTGGAGAAATTACAGAAAGAAACGAGCTTTTCAGATCTTAAGTTACATGTCCAACTTTAAGTAACTGGAGTTTAGAACAATAAAAAGAATATCTGGAATTCGCTAGATTTTTCTTTTTAAGTCCTCCTTTGGGTTTGGGTCATATTTTATATCTTGACTTGCACACTGGCTTTAGTGTTACGACTTGGCGGGTTAGTATGATAATGGGTTTACATTAATAAGTCAAAAGCTTTGCTGAAAGGAGACTGCGGCAATAACGAAGAGAAATGAGCTTTTCTGGTCTAAATTTACATATCCAATTTTAGGTTAATGAAGTTTAGCAACAATTTTGCCTGTTATTTCTTTAAAAGCCATGCCTTGAATCAGAAAAATCCCGAACTGGACAATGGTTGCTGGTATAATAATGGGGTCTAATCTTTCCTAATAACGGGTTTTCGCTCAAAAAGTCGAAAAGCTTTTTCTTTGTCAGATTTGTTAGGAGAGAAAATTTTGGGGATATGGGGTTTTATGAAATCTGACGCCGGAAGTGTCAAAAGGGCTTTTGTAACCAGCTGGTATGTCATTACTGTAAGGGTTTGTTTGAATCGGTTTTGATTAATTTTTGACAATGGAATGATGTTTTAGGCCGATCCAAGGAGAAGGCCCTTGTACAATTACATGGAGAAGCTTCAAAATGATATCAACCCCAATATGAGAGGGATTCTGGTGGATTGGTTGGTGGAGGTTGCAGATGAGTACAAGCTTGTCCCTGACGCTCTGTATCTTGCCATTAACTATATTGATAGGTTCCTTTCTGTGAAGGCTATCAATAGGCAGAAGCTTCAACTACTTGGCGTTTCTTCTATGCTCATTGCCTCGTAAGAGACTCGGTTCCTTCAAGTATTCAATATATTGAAATGAGATGTTGGTCTATTGTTTACATGGTTTTCTTAGATTTCTTTATTTTGATTGCAATTACAGAAAGTATGAAGAAATCAGCCCTCCAAATGCGGAAGATTTCTACTACATAACAGATAATACATACACCAGGAAAGAGGTAATTTCTTCATGTCTTGTTTCTTTCATGTTTCATGACATTGTTGGAATTAGTTATTTTGTCAAAGATTAAATGTTGTCCATGGTTAATTCTACAGGTTGTGACAATGGAGTCTGACATACTCAATGCCCTGAGGTTTGAAGTGGGGGATCCTACAACAAAGACATTCCTAAGGCAATCTATCTGTCAATATTTCTTCTGGTCATGATTGATGAACACAATCTGCCATTTTACTGAAATATGTGCTGATTTTTTCCCCTAATTTTGCATGTCTACAGGAGATTCAACAGGATTGCACAACAGGATTATAAAGTAAGTGAGCCAACATCTATCCAGTTGTGCATGCTTTGGACTTAATCTTTTGTTTACTAGAGCTATTTTGCCCTTCCACAGGCCCAGAATTTGCGGCTTGAGTTCCTTGCATACTATCTTGCCGAGTTAAGCTTGCTAGATTATTATTTTCTGCAATTTTTGCCATCGATGGTGGCTGCATCTGTTATTTTTCTTGCAAGATACATTATTCGACCAAAGATTCATCCTTGGGTAAGACTCAATGCAGAAGACATAATTTTGATTCATATCCAATTTCTTAACCGTTAATTAATTAACTTTCTGTACAGAATTCAACCCTACAAAACTACACGGGGTACAAAGCAGCTGAATTAGAGTCATGCGTCATCCACATACATGATTTGTTTTTAAGCAGGAGAGGTGAAGGACTACGTGCCGTCAGAGAGAAATACGGGCAGCACAAGGTAGATTTTTGGTAATGCTATAACCAAGTTTTTCACTGTAGTTTTATTTGTGCCGCCTATTGTCTCTGAACTCTCCCTAATATGTGGCGACAGTTCAAATGTGTTGCGAACATGCCTTCACCTCCAGACACACCGCCTTCTCTTTTCGCAATTATAGACTGAAAGTAAGTTGGGCCCTCAAATGATTTTTGGGATAACACGAGCGGAAGAATCGACTTTTTCTTTTGGAAGAAACTTAGAAGAGAATGCGTAGCAACAGAAGCATGGCATTCGAATTATCCAGTCTGTTAACTGAGCTCATCAAAGTGGCTTTGCTTGGCGTGCCCCTGTTGCAAATGAAGCTCCTAACCCACCAATTCTTGACGGCCAAATCTCAGATTTTCACTTTTCTTTGTTATGTAAAAAGCTGAAAAGGCGTTTCTGATTGGTTGATAACAAAGATGTTTGACTTTTCTCGGTCCAATGCTCCAATATGACACGTAGAGACCACGATCTCTATTGACATAGTGTTTTAGTATACGAACGTGAAAAATAGTGAATGCCTATGTAATATATAATCTTAATTATTGATTGTAGTTAATTTATTATTTACCAAAAAATGTGTAAATTATAATTAATAATTAAAATTGAATAATATGGATTCATGTTTAATCTTTGCATTTAATTCTTGTTATCCATTTAACCATTTAACACCTTTTTGTATTGACCTAGCCACAAATAGTATGCAGTTTAGATTCATGTATTTTTCAAGTTATGTACCTTTTTTTTTTTTTTTATCTATCTGGCAGCTGACCCCAATATTCGAAAAACAAAAAGAATTTGAGCCCAATAGCCGAGGAAGGAAACGGAAAGACAAAAAAAAAAAAAAAAAAAAAAAAGAAAGGAGAATTTGGGTTCGGCGTCATTTACGTTGCCTTATCACATCAGCTGTTAGCCCTGTCAGTCATTAGAGGATAAAAAATAATGGGATTGGTTACAAAATGTAATAAAATTACTCGAATTTTAAATTACAAAAATATAAATTTTAATCTTAATTTTTATAAATAAAGAATAAAAATAAAAACAGCGAATCTCATAATTTGGATTCGAAGTCATGGCACCATCAAGATGAACCATCATCAGTCAGGCGTGGAATGAGTTTGGGTTAGCAATTGTACTTCTTACGTTACCCAAGACTTCTTGCCTTTCTTTACCCACGTACTTGGTCTCCGTTAAGAACCCTCGGTCGGCTGCGAATGATTGGACTATTCAAAAAACTTGTACTCTGAGCAAATATTAGAAGAGGGACAATTTTTTAAAATTATTATTATTATTATTAACAATACTTTTAATAGGGATGCTAGAAAAAAATAATAAAATATAATATTCATACATTAAATTGAATTTCAATTTGTTATTTTTGATTTATCAAGGTTAGATACACTAAGAGAAAATTGTTACAAGATGATCACAAGCTTATTTTACAACTTTAACTTACAGGCATTACAAGTTCATCTAAGCATAGCACAAATGACAACTTCCAAATAATACCAATCTCACAAATCTCAATTCGATTTTTTTTCTTGTTCTTTTTTTTTTGTTGTTCTGGAACAAAACGTGTGTATATTTTCCTCACACTTTTTTTTTTTTTCTCTTCTCAGTATTTTATCTTATCAATACGGTTGTAGCATTTCCTCGTGTTCTCATATCCATGGCCTCTGTAAATTTCGTAAGAAAAAGGAAAATGTTCGTATGGAAAGAGTGGATCCTGTACTTCTTAAAAAAAGATAAGATCTGAAAAGAAACTCTGAACTGTACACTCTTTTTTAGGTGAAAAAAAGCAGATTTTTCTGGCCCTAGGAGAGATAGATAGATAGCTAAAAAAGAGTAAATTGACTGGTTTGCAAAGCCGACAAAACACCACTACTCAGACAAAGGAAAAAAAAAGAGAGCGCACCTGAGAGAGAGAGAGAGAGAGAGAGAGAGGCAAGAACCAGCTGCATGCTCTTATTTTTGCTAAAATTGGACACAGTGTCGCGTGACCCCTTGTTTCGCGGACTGAAAGCGAGATCGAAGGCAATTTTAGGAAGCAAAAGTTCTCATGAATTCCCAAGAATATTAGTAAATAAAAAAAACAGAAAGTTCCTTCGTAAGTTGTGTCCCCTTGTTTGCAGGGTGTACTCAATCCCACCCCTCCTTATTAATATGTCAATCAACGCTTTGGCTCTTTTCTTCGATCTTTTCCTCTCCTGCTCCCTGGCCAAGCAGAGCCACTTAGCTTTCTCTGCTCGGCTACGCCTTTTTCTCAATTCCTCACTTTTTTTTCTCGTTGGCTTGATATATACGATCTCTCTCGCTCTGCGTGTGAAGAAGAAAAAGGAAAAAGAAAAAGATCATTTGTGGGCAACATAATGAATTTTCAACAGTCGCTACATGTTGGTATGCTGCAGAAGTTGCTGGGGTTGACTCTTCTTCTCTCGATCTTGGTCTCGGCTGGAGAAGGAGAGGCAATGCTTGTTGATGGTATACACAACCAGCCACCTGTCGTGAAAGACAAGCAACAAGGAGGTCAGCGCCAACAGCAGCGTAGTCTAAGCTATCCATTAGATGTGTTCATTTCAAGCAAAAGAAAGGTTCCAAATGCTTCAGATCCTCTTCACAACCGTTGAGCCAAGTTGAATGTACCTATTACTATTAGTCAGCTCTGAAGAAAAACGTTATGACAATTTAAAGTTGGAGAGAGAGACAGAGAGAGAGAGAGAGAATGTTGAAAGTAGCAAATGGGAAATGAGGACCCTCAGTATCTTTAAATTGGAGGCTACATTTTGTCAACTATAACGATCGTTGTGGACTTCTGCGGATGGCAATTTCTGCTGAAATACAGTGCCACCGTATGTACATTTTCAACTTTCACCTCTTTATTGACACTCGACCGGTATGTATTTTGTTCCACTTTGCATACGAAGTATGACTCGTACAAAATATGGAGAGATTAAATTGGTCTTTTATTCGAAACTCTCTCTCTTAAATTTTGTTCAATAATCAAGACAATTGCTCTTCATTGGGTACTTTTGTGTGAAATTGGCTGCTAGCGCCTTTTTTCTATCTTTTTTTTTTTTTTTCCTTACCCAATGCCAGCTTGCAACTTAAAATTGTTTGCAAAGAGCATGTTTTAATAAGGTGGCATTTCCTGAAGCAAAAAGATAGTGTTGCACTAGATTTGTTGGCCTTGGCCCTCCAACACTGTTTTGGGAAAAATGGGGAGGCAATTAAGCAAGACTTTGTGCCCATGCCTATATGTAATTATCACTAGGGAGTGAAAAGTTAAGACATACCTGGACCAATGATGGGCGACAGGAACACGAACTCCCTTTAGTTATTTACTTCACGCCTTAGATTTCCAAGAGCAGCATGCTCTAGATCAAGCCGAGATTTCAAACTCATTGCAGCTTATGCTATCACGAATTTCTTGCTCAATTTCAACAGTTTTTTTTTTTAATTTTAATTTAAGGTTTTATGGTTGACACGAGAGTCTGCCAAATTACCTGCTTTTTGTTGTGAGAAATCGACTAGGTATTCTAAATCTATTTTATTGTAAATCAAATTAATTTAAGTTTATTCGTTGATCTTGAATTTACGTTCTATTTATTACATTGTGTCTTAACTACGTCCATCTCCCATGAGATATTTATACCTACTTTTCTGTTTCTTTTCATCTTTCTTTTTTTTGTTTTTTTCTCAGTATATATACGTCTACTTTGCTTAATACATTCTCTTTGCCTGTGAAGAAATTAAAATTACTTCTACAAGGAGCTGGCATATGTCCGAAGAGTAGGCCATATGATTAGTTTTCTTTTGGATTCATGCATTCAATCTAATTGTTGAAAAGAGCTTAAAAGAGCTTCTGGGGAGCAAATACCATGGAAAGGTCTTAAAACTTCACACTGACCAAAATCAAACAAACATGTACCCGTCAAAAGAAGGGGAAAAAAAAAAAACACTCAATGTGTAAATTTGATGATAATTCGATGTACTAAATTTAAGTTTATATTTTTTTTATTGTACTCTCCTTGTAAAATATAGTAATATAAGTTGAAATAAATTGTTGAATTTAAAATTTAATATATTATAATTATATATAAAAGAGTTTAGTGATAATTTTTTTCTTGAATACAAGAGGTTAGTTAAATTCAGATTCTAGACCCAAATTTACAAAGCATACGACAAACATCGATGCCTCTCTTTTCTTTTCTTTTCTTTTTGTATTTTGTGGGGGGGTTGGGGAGCTTCAAAAGGGAAAACTTTAGAAGCGGAAAGAATTGGCCATAATTCATGTAGATCGGCCCTTCGTTTCATTTCACTCGCGGGCTTGTTATTCTTTTCATGGAGACATCATCGGTAATGTAACATGTAATCTCCGCAGTAACTCCTTTCCTTGTCATTCCTGCAAGGGATGTTAAGTTGCGGTGGGCCCGTCAGCGAATTGAGAGAGCAAATTCTTGAAAGAGTTGAATTGTGTGTGGGGATAATGGGGGTGGAAACACAAGTGTGAGTGGTGAGCTCGCGAGAGATTCCAGCCCCTTCCACTGTTCCCAACCCCCAAACTCCTGTTTTACTGTACCATATCATCAAATCACAATATTAAAATAAAGGAAAAATTAGATTGTAGATAGTTAGACTAGCTAAAATAATTGGTAAAAAGAGGACTACAAAAGGGCCGAATAAGCCCCTGATTAGGCAATTGATAAAATCAAATTCGAGGTTGTAGGAATTGATTGCATCCCCTATTTTATATATAGGAAACCGCAACAGCGAAATCTCCATGTTTGACTGTAAGCAACCGTTGGGGGGGGGGGGGGGCTTTCGTGTGTCTGCAAGTTCTTGATCTCTTCTCAGTCGGGTCGGGTCTCTCCCTTAACCCCCATGCCGCCCCACCTCCACCTTCACGTCTCTTTATTCTACAGATCATTTGCATTGGAATTTAACACCTCCAAAATCCCACCAAGCCTTGGGGGTTCGCTCAAAAGTCAAAACTTCTCGGTTTGCTTTAACACACGTAATCCCCTGAGCGTTATAAAACCAAAAATATTACCTTGCACGAAACTACTTCTAAAAAAAAAAAGTGTCATGCTTTCAAAGCAAAGTAATTCAAACAAATGAATTGCGCCAGTCGCCTTAGCGCGTGTGGTCGGCTTCCCATGCAAAATTGGCACATGGTTTGTTGACTTTTTCTCTATCAATAACAACTTCTTGCTACCAATGAAAGACAATTTTCTCACGATTACTTAAGCGATAAACTTTGATAGATGTTGGCTGTTTAACAAAGTCTCAGACTTAAATTTATACGTCAAACAAACTATACGGAGTGGAGTTGCCCCGTTTTAAAATTTCTTAATACATAATCTGAATCTACTGTAAAAATTATAAATATATATATTCAAAGATTTACAATTATTTACGTCTGTTCTGCATTATTATTATTATTATTATTATTTTATCAATATACAATGCTCCTACTTTTAAAAGACATTCACGGGCAGTTCTCCAAAAGATTAAGGATCGAAGATGAAAAGAAGAATTGTTTAAAAGAATAGAATAGTAGACACAAACTTCGACCGACTCTTTCACCTGTACAATGTGTCTTGTCAAGAAAAAAAAAATATTTAATTATCTGAGTTAAATCCGATTCAAGGAAGCTTGGTGCGACGGAAAGAAAGGTGAAGGAAATCTTTGAAATTTATAAAAGTTGTAACTGTCCGATAATTTAAATTTTTAGGAAGAGAATAATAATTTCATGATAAGTGGTATTAGAATTGATCTGTTCCAAATCTAATGTCTGCTGCTGAACGCTCTAAACCCAGGAACAGAGGAAGTAGACAGGGAATTCCGGTCCACCAGGAAAATATCGATAGATTCAGTGGAATTAATATAACAAAATTTCACGTCAAAAAAATAAAGAAAATTTTTAAATCTTATAAATATAAGTACTACACATTTTAATAGGTTAATTTTTTGTAGAGAGAATAATAAACCAACCGAGGTCTTTATAATCACATTACTAAATTTGCATGACAAATCCTTCTTTATTTAGATATAGCATTCTCAAAGCAAAAAGATAAAATAAAAAAAAAATTTAATTTTTAATTTTATTGGTGATTAATGATTCAAAATTTTAAAGTCTTTTATTTTTATTATTTATCTAAGCAAACAAACAATAGTTTACTATATTCTTCTAACTTTAACTTTAAAGGTAAATTGTCTCCTTAATTACAAGCAACCTTGTTTTATTAATACTGATAACTTTTATTTTCCTAGAAAATATGCACGTAACCTTCTCATCATCCCATTGCAAGCCTCAATGCCAGCTATTTCAGACACATTTATTATATTGTATCTATGTTAAATTTAGAAATACTATTTGAAAGTACTAACCAAATAAAATTTTATAATTGTAATTTTATCTTTTTAAAATTTTAAATTTATTAAAAACTCGTTAAATATAAAAATATATTACGATCACTTTACTCTTTATTATTACTATAATTCAATTTAAATCAAATTACACATTTTTTCAATTGAAAATTTCTTACATGTAAAAATACGTGTATTCCTCCCTAATCAAATAAGTCACACAATTATATAAAACTTAATCATCTATATCTCTTTTAATATATAACTATAGCTAAATTCGTACCACAACTCCAATGCATCCTTAACCAAGTCAAAAATTACCCATAAAATTCCTTATCATCACGTACCCACCAAACCACCCAAGCGAAATAGCAATAAAAAAAATAAGTGAACTATTAACTCCATTTTCATAGAGCAACACATTGATTAGAGCTTTCTATGTTACGCGACTTCTTGTTTTAAAAAAAAAAAAAAAAAATCCAATAGCCTTCCTTTTAAGTAAAGTTAAAGATTCGTCTCTTCCCTTGAGAAAATTTGAAATAAGAAATCTGTAATAAGTCATTTTGAGTATTTTGTAGTATTTGCTGTCTATCCATTACTGGGCCACCTGCAGAGCAAGTATGATTTTGAAAAGCAGTACTGTACGTTTTTGTGGAATATGATTTTGACCTCACAACAAATCAAATTATACGTATCTTGCAACGTGGTGTGCAAGGAAATGTCATCACAGTGGTTATTTCAGTAAGTTTCACTACCTGATTTAAAAGAACTAAAAGAGAAATTACGGAAGAATGGTGATGACCAAGGATAACCTCATCACGAGCAACTCCTGTGAAGACAAATAAAAGGGAGTTGGTGGAGGACCAGTGGCAAACTGATGCGTATGAAAGATCTTCAGTAGATGACGAAGAGCCTATATCGGAAAAAACAAGACTAGAAGCTGCAGAAGTAAAGAGATCAACTTAAATACAAATACGTAATCCGAAGTTCTTAAATGTGGCTTTCGTTGCAGACAGGTCTCTGGAAGAGCTAGCATCATTTGAAAGGGCAAATGGAAGTGATTAACGGTGAAAGAGGATATTCATGCCTTGAATGATATCTGATGTGGGATTTGGTTACCCAAGCCCAAAAAATGTTACACCCATACTTTGTAAACTCATTTACAATTACCATTTTGTTAGAGAAAAGAATTTACGGGGCAAATCACTACAAATGACTAAATAACAGACATTTTCACCAAAGGGTGGCGGCGTGAGCAGGAGAGAATTGACGAGCATGGGCGTCAAAAGGAGTAAGCGCGCGCGCTGAACGCAGAGAGAAATAATATGAAAATTTTTTTTTTTTTGTCTATTTTGTGCAATTGTTTTGAGTACAAAGTATAATAATTTAATTAAAGTAATTATCTTTTGAATCTCACGACAAATTTGGTCCATCTTTGTTGATGAGGCCTATCTCTTGGTCCATTTATGACGATCTAATGAGGCCCAAATAAAGAAACCCAAGATCCTTGATGATAACGATCAACAATTCTATCTCTCTGGAAATGAACATGCATTAATCATTCGGTAAAATTTATCCTCTCTCTCTCTCTCTCTCTCTTTTTTTTTAATACAGTGTTTCAAAGTGTTAGCTTTCAGATGGAAAGCTTCTATGATCCTTTTCTTCTTCTTCTTCTTCTTCCTTCTTCTTCTTCTTCTTCTCTGTTTCTCTGTTATATTTGTTATCAAACTCTTGCTCCATGGCAACCCGAAGCTACCTCCATGCCCATTTGCTCTTCCAGTCATTGGCCACCTGCACCTTCTGAAGAAACCACTTCATCAATCCCTGCAGACCCTGTCTTCAAAACACGGTCCCATTTTGTTCTTGAAATTTGGTTGTCGGCCTGCCATTGTGGTGTCCTCCCCGTCTGCTATAGAAGAATGCTTCACCAAGAACGACATAGTATTTGCCAATCGACCAAAGTCAATGGCCGGGGACCATTTCACCTACAACTATACGGCCTTTGTGTGGACGCCTTATGGTAATCTCTGGCGAGATCTACGCCGGTTCACAGTTATTGAATTCTTCTCTTCCAAGAGCCTCCATAGATCTTCTTCCATTCGCGGGGAGGAAGTTCGCTGCCTACTGCGCCAGTTGTTTAAGGCCTCAGCCACTGGGACACAAAAGGTCGATTTGAAGTTTTTGTTCTCGCTTCTAACAATTAATGTCGTGATGAAAATGGTTGCTGGAAAGCGGTGTGTTGACATGGACGTGGCGTACACAGAAATGGGGAAGCGATCGTTTCAGGAGTTCAAGGGTGCATTTCCTCCTGGCTTGATCATGAATGTCTGCGATTTTGTTCCCATGTTGAGGTTGATTGGTTACAAAGGAATAGAGAAGGATATGATAAAGTTGAAGGAGAAAAGAGATAAATTCTTGCAAGATTTAGTAGATGATGTTCGCTTAAAAAGAGCCAATCCTTGTCTGAAAGCTGCTAAAGGTTCCGGTGAGGAGTACAAATCGTTGACCGAAGTTCTCTTGTCCCTACAGGAATCGGAACCTGAATTTTACACCGAGGAGGTCATTAAGAGTACTATACAGGTACGTAGTAATATGCTGTCTTTTGTATATTTGACCCTCTTTTGGCATATGAAATATTCATGATAGAAGCTCCCCTTCCCCTGTAATAGAAGCTCCTTCAAAACTTTGGCGGTAATAACATGCTGTAATTTGCAAATGTTGGATCGGGGTCGGTGCAGCTAATTTGCGAGTAATTGAAATGCTGTTTTATCGAACTTTTTTAGATAATTCAACAGGAAAAATCTATAATTTATCAAAAATATCTGAAGCTTGTATAATGCTTTTCAATAATGTCTTGGCATGTTTGGCACTTGGGCGCACATGATTTTGCTTCTTATACTCCTGGTCACAAGGACTTATCTAGTTTTGAGATCATAGACCCTCTAAGTGTTTAATTGGTTGCTGTATCCTAAAAAGATACAAATTTGTGCTCTTTCACCAAACTTGCCCCTCTTTCCTTCAAGAATTAGGATACAGTAGATATATCCAAAAAATTTAAGATGATATAATGAAGGTTTGACTCCATATCAGACTTCATATAAAGTCATTTCCTTCAATGCTTTTTTACGAAGCCTATACTGTAAATAATTTGTTGTGTTTGTAGCTTCAACCTAAAACCAGTTAGACATATATTTTTTTTAAAACAATAGGTGCCTTGACATTTCCATCAAGGTCTTATTCTCTCTTTTACTAACCTCATTTTGCTGTAAAAGATAAGGTACAATGTGTTAATGATGAATACTAAACTCTTTACATAATTTATTGAATCTATATGTTGTATATTTAGATCCACTGTTTGATATGATCATGATAATGCAGCAATTTTCCTGCTTTTCAATTCAAATCTTGAATTTAAAGAACACCTTTAAAATTTTCAATTTGAGCTTTAGGAAATAGATCAAGTAGCATCTAGTTGCATCATCAATAAGGATGATGAAATACTTGTTGCCATTTAGGGAAGGAGTATTTATTAGCCTATAAAGGTCTGTGTAAATGAGTTGCAATCTCTTTGTGGCTCTTCAAGCCTATGACTGAGGAAAAGCATGCCTTGATTACTTTCCTTTCTGGTAGATGTCACAAATTAAAACTTTTACATGTATTTCATGCATGTCTAAAGTTAGATCATGCATTTGCTTCAAAGAAATGTAATTTGAGTGTCCTAGCATCTTATGCGATAAAACATTGACATCTAGAGAGCTAAGATAAGCAAATTTACTATCTTCATTCCAATTTACAGCAAAGTTTTTACTTTACATTCTAATAACTAGAAATTCATGATTATTAGGATCAAGAATTTTGCATTTTCATCTCTAAACAATAAGGTATAATTATTTTCCATTATCTAATCTGCATTTAATAAGTTTCAGTCAATTTTAGGAATATAAAGCACATCAGTTAGGTATCCTGTACTCGATAACATGTTTAGGGCCACAACTTCTTTCCCTTAGGCTTCAAGATACTCTTCATTACCTATTCTCACCTTAGATTGAAAATTTTGATCTAATACTTTGAATTTGGTTACATCATTAACCATATGGTAAGTACTCTCACTGTCAATTGGTTAGGTTCTTGAGACATTCTTTGCAACTCTGCATATTATAACAAATAACGACTCTTCCTTTTATTTCCTTTCTGCAACTTAAGCTTGATGTGGAGCTGCAACTTGACTGGGTTTCTTGTTCTTGCAAACTTTAGCCATGTATCCCATTTTATTATTTGGCCTATACTAACAATACCCCTCCAGATAATTGGTTTTCTTGCAATGTTTACAAGCACCAAATTTCTTCTTTCTTCCAAACTCTTATCCACCTCCCTCTTTCTTTTTTTAATCTTTCTTATTCCTTTGAGTTCTGGAGCCACTTATATAACCCTTATCTTTTCCTCTGACCACTAATGTAGCTTCTCCAGTCTCCTGCTTAATTTGCCTTCTAAATTCTAGTGCTTGCAAGTTATTGGGAAGTTTGGCAAGAGTAAAGCTATTAAGATCCTTTAAATCCTCTAATAAGGAAATTTTGGACTCATATTTTTCTGGTAAATATATAAGGACCTTTTTAACAACCCTTAAGTCACTTAAATCTTCTTGTAAGAGCCTAATTTGGTTTATAACCTTTATGGGTCTATATGTATACTACTTCATAGTATCTATCTCCTTCATCTTCAAGGTTGCAAACTCCTCTCTCAAGTTTAAAACTGGAAAATATCTAGTCTTGTCATTACCATGATACTCCTCCTTGAGTTTATCCCAAGTTTCTTTGGCTGATTCATAGGTTATAATCGTAGTGAAGATTGTGTTTGAAACTGCAAAATGAATAAAAATGAAAGCTTTGAAGACTTTGACAATCTCCTAATTGCAATGTTTGATCTAGGTAAGAGAAGGGTTGTATGGAAACTCATAAACCTGAACTCCACTCTCTACAATCTTCTAGAGGTCAAAGGCTCTGAGGTAGGCCTTTATCTTGATTGTCTGGATGGAACAGTTCTCTCCTAAGAATACAGGGAATGCTAAGGTGGGAAAGCCATTGTTTGTCATTTTATATATTTTGGATTTTCTAATGGTTGGTTTCTAAGATATTTTGCAATTCATTCTCTTCTCTTTTGTCATCTATTTAGGTTCCTCAACGATCTTAAATGTTCTGATACTATTGAAGGAACAAGGACTTAATTGAGAAAAGGAAGAGTTATAAATTTGAGCAACAAAACCATAGAGTTTTTGATTGAAAAACTAGCTACATTTAATTAAATTTTTTTAATGCCTTTATAAAGCTTATCACCATACTGACACAAGTACTATCAATACATATGGTATGACATGTTTTACTTAGCCACAAATACAAGCAAAGTAAGTTAAAATAGTAATTACAGCAAACGATGTTAGCAAGAAAAAGGATTTACTTACTCCCCCTAACAAACAAACTAAGATAACAATTAGTTTAACTACAACCTTCCCTTAACTTTAACCATTAAAAGACAACTAAAAAATTACAACAAAAAACAAGTCTTCAACCTTGTTCTTCAAGTCTTTCTCTGCTACAATTTTAGTTAACACAACCACAAAAGCAAAATTTTCAAATCTCTGAAATAGCTTGAACAGTAAGGAATGCAATGGTAAGAAAGGTCAATGAAATTTGTGTGTATTATTCTTCCTTGGTGTGATGGTTCAATAATTGAGTTAAAACTTTTAAGGTGATTCTTTGAGGATATGTCATAGGAAAATATAAATCTGTATAAATCATTATGTTTCACTTCTCTATCCCTTGAACTTATTTATTATTGTTTACCATCACACATGTCACAACTTGGTTGATTATTTGTGCTTAGTCGTTTCTTCTTGCATTTGTTCATCTGCATGTTGCACTCGTAATTCATATTGAGTTGTTTTTATTTGGTTACGCTACACAATTTGTAGGCACGTATCTTTGTAACACAATTCTCTTCCCTCATGGATATTCTTGGACCAACAAGCGCATGGGAAAGTAATAGCATTTTATGGATTATTATCCTCCAAATTCTTTTTGGTCTCAACTTTTCTTTTTGGTTTCTACTGTGAATTTCTATGTGCAACATGATTAAGCAGTATATACCAAGTGTGATCAAAGGAAGAAGTATTGATTTAGATGTATGATAGTTATTTTGGACATGAAAAGGGATTAAAGATCAAAGACATAAATAAAGGAGCACTTCTGATATTATATGAACTGCTTGCAACATGTTTAACGCATTAAGGACATGTTCTGTCTATTTCAGATGATGTTTATTGCAGGGACAGAGACAACGACAATTACTCTGGAGTGGGCAATGACACTCCTCTTAAATCATCCTGAAGCATTGCAAAAGGTGCAAGAAGAGATAGATAGCCATGTAGGGCATGAACATTTGCTGATTGGTACAGATCTGGTCAAACTCCCCTACCTTAGGCATGTCATAAAGGAGACACTCAGATTGTATTCTCCGGCGCCCATTTTGTTACCTCATTTTTCATCTGATATTTGTGCAGTTGGTGGATATGAGATCCCACAAGGCACAATGCTGTTGGTCAATGCTTGGGCCGTTCATCACAATCCCAAATTTTGGGATGAACCCCATGAATTCAAGCCTGAAAGATTTGAAGCAGTTTCGGTAGAGCAAGAAGGCTACAAGTTTCTTCCATTTGGGATGGGGAGGAGAGCATGCCCTGGTTCTAGCATGGCCATGGCAGTGGTTTCATTGACATTGGGTTCTCTGATTCAGTGCTTCCGATGGGGAAGGGTTGGGCTAGAGGAAGACATGACCCCTTCAGGAAGTGAAGCTACTTTATCCAAGGCTAAGCCCTTGGAGGCTTTATGTAGTACACGCGAGAATTTGATTAAAATCCTCTCTCATATGTGAAGTGAACTTGAAGCGTTGCTTCCTGTCTAATTTTCCTTTACCGAAGAGAAAGAATGGAAACATCCTTACTGCATGAGAAAAAGGTCACTGCATATTGATGCTATAACTTTCACGAGATGGCTAAACCATCTTTGTTGAAACATGCACACTGTGAGGTAATAATTAAGAAATATTGTATCTTGGGTCTTCTATTCATGCTGATGCCTTTCTAATTTTGTATTGATGTTCAAGCCGACATTAAATGTTTCGAGGCAACATATTTTGCTAAGAGGGATTTCCTTATCCCTGGATTTCGACATTTCAGGGTGAAGCGAGGTAAATGTGGCACAAACTATTTATTGTCAAACCTTTCTCAAATGGATTTTTTAAACGTAAGCCCTGCAATCCGTTGCAATTTGCAAATCATGATAGTGACTCCTTTTTATTTCTAGATTTTGAAGTCGTTTGGCATTGGCAGGAAAATCAAATTAGGCCTTAACGAAAAAGAACCGTCCTGTGTTCATCTGTGTTTTTCTTTTCTTATTTTTGATGTTCATAGAAGGCTAGTTGGTTTGAAGCCTGATTTGTCATTTGATGTAGTTGAAATCAACCATTGGCTTGACACATCAGCGCCACTTGCAAATGCATGTTGCCTGCAGCATACAAAGAGCAGATGCCAAGTTGCAAATTTATAGCAAAACAGGGCAAGATTGAATTTAACCCGAGAGTCATATTTACATATTTACAACCAAGAGAACCCAGTCTGATTACCGTAGCTGAAAGGCAACGGGCAGTTGTTGAAGCAAAGATTGTCATGTTGTCTGCTGGACAGCCTTTGAATCTACTCTTTCTCGGTTGCGCCTTTCAATCCCTTATATCACAGTTATAGTCTCTGAGACATCAGATAATATAAGTACAAGATCTCAATCGTAGGTGTACCAAGGTTGCAACTTGCAATTGGATGTCTTATGTTTAATTGGAGCGCCTAAACCTAAAATGTCACGTCTATATCCTCCTCTTCCACTTCTTGTCCCAAGAGAAGCATCTGACGATTGCGTTGTGGCCGGTTGCGACGTGCCTCAGGGAACAATGGTACTGGTCAATGCAGGGGCAATACATAGAGCCCTGAGTTTTGGGTGAACCCAAGAATGTTTATGCCCGAGAGGTTTGAAGGGTTTGGCGGAGAAGGATGCAAGTTAATTCCCTTTGGTTCTCGAAGGCGAGGATGTCCTGGGGCTGGCATGGCCAACCGGGGGATAGCATGGGCACTGGGGGGGGGGGGGAACCTTGATCCAGTCATTTCGGTGGGAGAGGGTTAGTGAAGAGGAGGTGGACATGAGTGAAGGCTCAGGCGCCACCGTGCCTAGGGCCAATTCTCTAGAGGTTCTGTGCAACTGCATAGAATTGCTACAAAGAACCACCATGTCTCTTAACCTCCTATTACATCGTCATGTCTTGTGCACTTTGTGAGTGTTCTCTGCGTGCGTGTGATGTAGTAGTTTAAGATCCACGAAACAAGTGTTGGATAATGAACATTTTTCTCTAGCGTTTGCATGCACGAACCACCAAAAACAAGAAAAAAAAAGGGCTTAGAAGGAGCCTCAGCTACTTTATAAGTTTTATTATAATAAGTAATTTTCGCTAAATTAATAAAATGTACTCTTTCGGTAAATTTAATTTGAGAATCAACTTGAGTTATAGTATGAAAATGTAATTTTTATTATTCATATATATATATATATATATATATATATATTATATCGTATTTTAGCGAAAATTTTAGATATCTTATTACGGAAAGCCCATAGAAAGCCATCACTCCGTTTGTCCCATTTGTTTTCTGGCTGGGTTCATTGACTTTTTCCTGAGTGCGTTTCTCTAATTTTTTTATCTGCCGTATCAATTAGGGACATCTCTCCCAATCGCCGCCATGCCAATCAAAAGCCCAGCCGACACCACTAAAAAGTGACTTTATTTATTCGCGGTGAAACGGGACGAGCTGGGCGCTGTAATAGATTTTTGTTAATTACTAAAAAGAAGTGAACTTCTTTATTTTATGTTAATTATAGTACACTATAATATCATGTTAATATCTCTCCTTAATAATTTCAAACTAAAATTGGCTCCAAGAACATTTTAGAATCTGCAAATTCTGATTGGCAAAACAAAAAAATCATATTGAACTTTCCCCTTTAACGAATTCAATTTAATACTCACTCACAAATGATGCGAAAAGTTGCAAATTTTGACTAAGTAAGTTGTCTTATTTACAACCGCATTTTTCTATTTGGATTTGCTTACTTTATGTTACCATATAAAAACACTGCTCTTATGTGTATGAGCATGCTCTTGTTGTCTTCGCCCTTAGTAATTGGAGGAATGTGTTACCGAAGATGGCACGCCCTTTTCCAGCAGACCACGCATGCTTGCAAAGTGATCATTTTATTTGCAATTGCACACCATTGTTGTTATATCCCCATGTGGCACCCCTTGGTCTTCCCCCAGGGGACGATGCTGTTGATCAGCGCATGGGCCATTCATAGGGATCCCACAAGTTTTCGGCCAGTAAGATTTGAAGGTGTTATGAGTGTTGTGGCGTGCAAATTGATGCCATTTGGCTTGGGAAGGAGATCGTGCCCTAGGGGCACGGCTGGCCTTGCTAATAGGTTGGTGGTCTTGTCGTCGGCTGCATCAATTCAGTGCATTGAGTGGAAGAGACGTAGACAAGGGGAGCTAGACATGCCCGAAGGGACTGGACCCTCTAGGCCATTAGAAGCCATGTGCAAAGTCAAGAGAATCTATGATTAAGATATTTGCAGAACTACAAATGTTGTACGATTGGCACTAAGAAAATTGTAGGGAAGATTGAAGATTCAAATCTCAATTTTATTAAATTATTATAATATTTAAGTTTAAATTCCGATGCACCAAAATAAAATCTTATTGAGAATGCATTGAGAGGTCCATGTGTTCACAAGTTTTGTAACTTGCTCTATGATCTTTATCTTTTTTTTTTTTTTTTTGTGGCGTGATTATTTGTAATCTTTACGGAGGAGTCACTAAGAAGATTTATACTTAGAATTAAAATCTTGTTTCCAAAAAAAAAAAGATTAGGCAACTAAGAATAACTGACGTTATGGAGATTTGCCCTACGATCTTTATCGTGGCATGATTAACCAAAAAAGAATCTTCCTCTGCTCAATCATGTACAGAAATCGCAGATTAAAAGATAATAGGAAAGACCCTTTTGGTCTTACATTATCGGACATACATGACCAGAGTCATATAGAGTGCCAATCCAATGCAAATTTTCCATGCAAACACCAAATGTTGCAGAATCCTTGTCTACAAATGAAACATAGTTGGTAATGTATAAATGAAAACACCAGATGCTATACAATTCACTTCAGAAATGAGAAAATTCTTTTGGACGGTGGTCAATATAATGAATGGTCTATAGGTCATCTCTTTCAAGTTAGATCACTCGGCTGAGGTCTATAAAATTATGTTGTACAGGCATTTGATTACTGCATTTCGTCACAGCATGAGGTGATCCAGCATTGTGTGCACATACCTTGACATTGTTGATAAGATGCTTCAAGCTCTTGATCTTCCTGTGAGGCCAACGCGTGATATTGAGCTCCCTGCATCTCTTTTTCAATATGGTTAAGCCAACTTTCATTTCTCTGGCCGCTTTGCTGATGGGAACATCAAAGTATTTTTGGATTTCTTCCCACTCTAGCGGAGTTGACCTCTTCCTTCCACTTACCCCCCTTTCCTCTTCCTTCACGACTAAAGTAACACCGCTTGTGTTATCACTTTGTTGAACCATCAATGGAACTTCACTTAACTCACTTGTAACAATGCTGAGGCAACTATGACCAGATGATTCAACATTAATGGCACCCGTGTCGCTCATCAGCTTTGGCTCTGCCACAATATCTCCACATAAAGAGGGGAGAGTGTCCGAGTGCCAGAAAATATTGTCGGCAGCTACATCCTCATTGTTGTTGAAATTGATGTTCTGGTCGTCGCAGGGTAATAGGGCTGAATCAAACTGAAAGCAGCTACCTAATGGAGGAAGTTCTGTAATTCTGAATACGGATCAGCGCAAAAATACAAACAGAATTAGGAATCTGGCCATACCAAAACAAATAAAATAATGCAACCTCAACAGAAATACATATGAACGAATATTCAGCAATACTGAAGTAACTTGTTACTATAATGTAAGTCAAAGATACGCTAAAAATCACCCGCCTTAAGCCTGTAACTTACCTGCCAACGGCGTCTTCTTGAAGATAAAACCAGTCCAATTCAAGGGTCTTCTCTGTCTTTCGAACACTAAGTTGTTTTTGGGTGTCCATTAAGATTAGAACCAGTGAGAGGGAGAGAGCACTAGGTGATCAAAGAGGGTGTTTTAAAAGTGGGGAGGAGAGGCACTGATTGAAGTTTGTGAACGTTTAATGTGAGAGTTACAAATTCAATGGAAGGTACTAAATATGGCATTTATTGGCAAACGATTACCAATTGGTGTATTGTGGGCTGCATTATTCTTGGCTTTGGATTTTAATGTCTACTTAAATTTAGATGAAAACCTTCCTTACTGCTTCCTTATACTGGCCAGTCGCCAGAGTTACTCAAAACAACAGAATTGCAAATCTTTCTTCTTCTTCTTCTTCTTTTTTTTTTTTTTTTAATTTCATTAGGAAATTCATTGTGGCCCAGAGTTCGCTCCCCATTTCCCCATAAACTATCTCCGCTTCTCCTTCCTACCTAATATTAGAGGATAATACACTTCTCCTTCCTTCCTCATACTGGCCTCATTAGGAAGAACCCATTTGCATTGAAGTCAACAGAACTGAATTATTGAATTGAAAACTACGAATCTTAATATAAAAATAGTATGATTTTTATTTTAGATGAAAAAACTTACAATCCATATTATGTTTAATAAAAATATTATTTAATTATAATGAATTATTGAATGTTATAATGAGAATAAAGTTGAAAAACTTGTTACAGATGCAACAAAAATATAAAGAACTGATCATAAAAAGTTATAGGAAAAAGTATAAAAAGTATTCTATTTTGTCTATTAAAGAGTTGATGATGAAATTTTT
The DNA here is from genome assembly GCA_020615895.1 of Ceriops decandra. NCBI lineage: Eukaryota > Viridiplantae > Streptophyta > Magnoliopsida > Malpighiales > Rhizophoraceae > Ceriops > Ceriops decandra. The sequence continues at coordinate 5,038,798 of JAHLGO010021109.1, forward strand.
AAAAAAATTATAAGAGCAACTTAGTTCGAGCAAATATAAGATATATGGACAATGTTATTCCAAGAAGCTAATAAAGGTAAAAAATTGAAACTTCTTAGGGGTTGCAACTTAAAATTCTTCTCTTCCCAAAATAGCATTTTGGCTTCTTTTAATAGTTATTATGCTTCTTAGTATCAAAAATTTAAATTTTATTTTCAATAAAAAATCAAATCTCTATTTACAATAATTTTTTTATCACAAGAATGAATAGTTTGTATATCTTTTTGTATAACAAAAAAGATTGTATTTACTTATCAATCATTTAATTTTGTTCTTATTTCTATCAGAAAGTTGACATAAATAATAAAACTAATACTTAAAAGATGTTTTACATTCAACTTGAAATCACCTCACGCTTATTCAAAATAATATTTTAAATAATTATAATTAAAAATCTATTTAATAAATAAATATAACACAAATCAAATTTTGAAGAAAAAGAATATTAGTAAACTTCTTGCAATAGGCATTATAAATCCATTTCTTTTTATTTAAAAATTCTATTATATTATAAGCTATTAAAAATTATGATTTCATATTTTATTTATACACTTCATAATATTTTTAAAATATAATTGCCACAATTATTAATTTGTAAAATTTTAATACATTATCATTTCTATATTGCCATTTTTCAACAAGATATCACAACTTTGTCTAAAATAGTTTTATTAGCATAATCATGTATTTAAAATTTCACTTTAAGCTACACAAAAAAATAAAAAAAAAAAAAAGCGAATCTTTTATCTTCAAAAGATACACAATAGCTATTTTTGTCATGGTAACAGTAAATATTGTGGCTCCATTTAGTGATTCTATTAACAAAGTATTATTATTATTATTTTTGTAAATAAATTTTTTGGGT
>JAHLGO010021109.1:5059504-5088416 GCA_020615895.1 Ceriops decandra
TAATTTCAAGTCTGCTGGGCTCTTGGTTGTTTTGCTCCTTAGTGGCTATTCTTGTCGGTTTCATATTATGTTCATTTCATATTAGCAAAAAAGTAAAAATAAAAATAATAACAGTACATCGTGCATTATTCTTGTGATAAAATAAAAATCCTCTTGTGTTTTTCTTATTTAGTCTTATAGGGAGGGAGGGAGGGGGGGGGGGGGTCAGCAGCCCCTAGGGAGCGAGGCAAACGAGGAAGAAAAAAAAATTCCTTTTCACACCGAAGGGAGAGAATAGAGAAGACAGAAAAAAAAAAAAAAAATCCATTCAAGGCCTTGGCCTATAGCTGCGTGGGCCCACAAAACCGCTAATATAGACCATGGGCCGATGTGGTCTACAGTTGAGCAGATCGGGTAGTCAACATTATAGATATTGAATCATTGGGCCTGACACCAAATCTGGGCTGATTCTGGTTATGAAAGAGTTAGAATAATTAATTGCAAAAAAAAAAAAAAGAAAAAAAACTTTTTTATTTTTAATATTTTTATTATGAAATCAATTTTGAAATATTCGCAAGAGCTAAGTCAGGAGGTATCATTATTTCCGAAGTAACAAATGGCAGGGCTAATCGAAAATTACCGGTGACGACAAAGCGCAATTGTTCCCAATAACACACACCAAGGCTTGGGGCGGGCAGGGCGAGACAACGGATATACTACACTACCCTGCTCCTGCTCGGAAGGACCCGATCGCAAATCAGTTGGAAAAAAAACCAAAAAAAAAAAAAAAAAAATGGGAAGCACGGACACGGGAATAAATGACGACTCAGCCACCATATCGGACGACTCGAACACGAAGACGGACTCCGACTCCGAAACTGAAACGGACGAGGACTCCGCCGTTCCTCCTGCTTCTCTTGGCCAGGCCCCTTTCCAAGTGGGCGAAAAGGTCCTCGCCGTTCACACTAAACAAATTTATGAAGCCAAGGTTACTCTCTCTCACTCTCAATCTTTTCTTTCTTTCCTTTAGCTTTTTAGAGCAGAAATTTCTTCATTAAAAGGAGAAAATTTTAGAAAGGAGGAGCTTTTGTTAAGAAAGCAGAGACTTTCTAAGTGGCAATGATTTATTGATTTTTAGAGGACGTTGAATATGATCAAGTTAATTATTCATCCAAAGAGGACCCAAAAAAAAAAAAAAGAAAAGAAAAGAAAAAGAAAAACAGTTTGATCGATTTTCTTTGATATTGGTAATCTGAATGCGGCTATTTCCACATATTTGGCAGTCCAAAGATTGTGGCTTTTTTTTTTTTTATTAAAAAAAAAAAAGATTCATGGTCCTTCTACCTTGGAGGAGTTGGCAAATTTGGCAATGCCATAGCCTGGCCTCTTAGTGTTATTGATGCGCATTTTGAATTTCCATTTCAAATTTATTGCAAATTTCCACGACTTCATCTTATGGTACAAATTTGTTTATATTATTACCGCGATGCTGCCGGGAGTTCTGCCCCGCATGTCCAAATATTTGCAAGAAGAAAATCTTTATGTTTTCACTTATGTTTTACATTTACCATTTCTACATTTCAAGTCGGTACTAATGAAGTTTATGGGATTTCCTCAACATTCGGTGTGTCAATATTTCAGATGCATGATATGTACAGCTAATGAGACTGATGGGAGGAAGATAATACTTTCTTTTTTTGGTCCCTTAATTTCTTTTTGGCATGAAGTTGTGCCATTTTAAAGAGCTATTGTCTATTGTTATTGACTCTATCAGAATCTGCAACTCCTGGTAGTTTTGAGTTTTATCAACTACTTCTTGTTCAGTGGCCCTCATTTATATGTTTTTTGTTTTGCAAGGTGTTACAAATTGAATATCGATTCAAGGACTGGCGATACTTTGTTCATTATGCAGTAAGTATCAACTTTTATCACTTTTTTTTTTTTTTTTTTGTTCTTGCTGCTGGTTTACCAAATCATCACCTCCTATTTTTTTTGTTTAATTTCGTACCAGTTTACCATTTCAGCAATTAGACTTGAGAATGCTTTTTCATTTTTATCTCTTACCCCAATTTATTTACAATCATAATGCTCTTCATCATGTCGTTCTGATTCTATTTTTTTCTCTCCTTGCAGGGATGGAACAAAAGGTTGTTTCTTTCTTTCATTAAAGTGAAGTTGAACCATATTTGGCTATTTGAGGAAGGCAGTGGTTATTGGAACTATGGATGGCCATTTTTTTTTATTTATTTTACTTTTTGCACCTGTCCAACATACATTGCTTTATGTTGTTATGTAATGATCTCTCATGTTTCTGTGTAGATTTGAGGGGATCCATTATTAAAATATGTTATAAAAGAAATGTGGAAAAATCACTTCAATAATCAGATTAACTTCTTCTCTTTGCTAATCTATCGCTGAATGTTTTTTGGTTTAGTTGTAAATATTATTGAATTCGGACCTGGATTTTTGAACAGTTGGGATGAATGGGTTGGGCAGGATCGTTTGTTGAAGTTTAATGAAGAGAATGTGCAGAAACAGCAGGCCCTTAAACAAAAGGCAGACTTGGAGAAAAACACAAAGGCAGGGGCATCACACATTAAACCAAAAAGTTCTGGCGGTTAGAATCATTCACGTGCTTAACATTTATCTCACATATTCATGTTATAGGTGATGGCATGCTGATATTGTGCATTTACTTAAGAATAAGGTCATTTCATTGAAGAAAAAAAAACAGGAACCGTTGTATCTTACAGAAGTCAAGATTTATTCATGTCAAAATACTGACTATAGTTTGGATGCGACTGCTGATGGACGTGGGCATATATTTATGGAACATCTCTTTTTTGGTTGTTCTACTTTGAGATTGCTTTTTCTTGAACCACTTTGGGAATATATGTGCAGTCATGAGGGGCAAGAAGCGGAGAAAGGACTCATTCAATAAGGTACAATCTTGTTATTATTTGAAGTCTCAGCATAAGCATATATGTGTCAGACATAAAAAGCAGTGAAATATATATCATAACCAGTTATCTTTTTTCCTTCATCTTTTCAACAGTTTTCTGAGTGGTTTTCCTTTGATGCTTTCGTGACTTACTTTTTCATCTTCTATTTCTTCGACCACTAGGAAAAAGGTGATTTACCTTGGGAAAAGCTTATCAGCCTGCATATTCCTGCAACACTGAAGAAGCAACTTGTTGATGATTGTGAGTTTGTCACTCATCTGGGCAAGGTAATGATGTTGTGTTTTTGTATTTATTTTCAGTTTCTCAAATTAGACTGTGCCTGTCTTTTTTATTTTTTTTTGGCTGAAACAGCACTGGTGTTGTTTTCCAGTGTTTGTACAGATAGAATTATGTTTCCATTCCCATGAATGTTTTGTCTTTTGCCTTCATTATCCGTAGCAATGGAGTGTTACTCATAAATTGTCTACCTTCTGTGGATATTTTCCTTTGGCATTATTATCTGTATTAATGTCTCTTTTAGTTATCTTAATCTGTTCAGTTATATAAAATTAAGTAGCAATTGTGAATAGCATTTTAGTTCTTTGAGCTCAAGTTTAATAACTAAGTAGGCACACAAAGAGGTCAATATGTACAGCTTTTAATGAGCACATCCTTTCTCCTTGCTACTCACACCTGGATTGCTGCTATTCTAAACCAATTATAATGTTCTTGCAGTATCAGTTGTACCCAGCTATCTGTGAAGTTTGGTTTTTATATAGGAATTGGCTTGTGCTTCCATTAATAACAAATAATATGGTTTTGATTGCATATTATCCTGCAGCTTGTCAAACTTCCTCGCACCCCTAATGTGGATGGCATATTGAAGAAGTATCTTTATTATAGGTCAAAGAAAGATGGATCGTAAGTTTACACCCTTCATCTTTGTGAACCTATTCTAGCTTTCCTTCAGGAGGCTACTGATTGCAGATTTAGAATCCTTAAATGTGATATTCCTTCTTTTTCAGATCAAGCTGAAATGGTAACTCCCACTGCCCCTATTGCCATTGTTGTTTGGATCTACTATTCCTTTAATTGCCTAAGTCCTTTCCTCTTAATTTCCTTGGTCTTACTCTCACCCCATCCCCACCCCTTCTCTGCCCCCATCCCAACCAATTCCCCCACACCTAGCACTAAATTTCACCATCAGAAGTTATTGGATTACTGATTAGTAAACATTAAACAAGTAAAAAAAAAAAAAAGTTAACTTGGTTTTGTACAAGTGACCTTGCACACTCGTTAACTTAAGCAGGAGAAGATTGGACTGCTGTTGATTTGTAAATGCCTAAATTTTTTGTGATTATTGATTGCAATCTAGAAAGTTGAAGGTAGCCTTAACTTTATTATTATTATTTTTAAGTTCTTATGCTTTGAGGTATGCTGATGTAGGAGAGCTGAATCAGTTGGAGAAATTCTGAATGGCTTACGTTGTTATTTTGACAAAGCATTGCCAGTGATGCTTCTATACAAAAGTGAACGCAAACAGTATGTTGATGCAATTAAAGAAAATAATTCTCCGTCAGAAGTATATGGAGCTGAACATCTATTACGCCTCTTTGGTATGTTCATCCTCTGGTGCTATGAAAAAATTCCATACTGAAATGCTATGTTATGCTTTCTTTCTCTTTTGAAAAACTGAGCTAAATTTCAACTTTGATGTGTATTTGATGCAGCATCTAGTTGTTTATAGTATTTTTAGGATATTTTTAAATGGTGCACTTTTATGAGTACTGCAACTAAGTTTTTATAAAAATTAGAGAACAATAGTGAGGTCTGTGATGGTTGGCCTAGCACTGATACTCAAGGAACATACAGACTTTAATGGCACTGCTGTTCCTAGGTAACTTGGTTAACCCTGTTGTTCTTGAGACGGTGATGATACCATGGTGTAACTTTAGGCAATGCCATTATGGTCCTTTTTCCTTTTTCAGATAGTCCTATTCATTGGCTTTAGAGAGTAGGAATGGGGGATTTTAGGTCTCTGACTGCAGATAGGTGATTTTTGTGTACTTATGTATGGATGAAACTTTGACATGGAGGCAAGCCCTTGTGGGCAAATTTCAAGCACTTTTATCTTATGCATAAACCATAAAATTTTCATCACTGGGACAAAGTTTTGACAAGTGCTGCTGAGTTGATGCCATGCTATCCTGTTGGATTAGATTCAAAGCTACATGCTATTTACAATATCTTGAATATTATGGTTTACCGCATGGAAATAGCTTCTGTTGTGTTATGTTAAGCATGTGAAGTGGTAGCTATTTCAAAATGGGGTGTTCATATTCTCTTTCTGTTATATCTGCAGTTAAGTTGCCTGAGTTAATAGCTCATGCAAACATTGAAGAAGAAACACTGACAGAGTTGCAGCAAAAATTGGTTGACTTTCTCAAGTATGAATTCTCCTCATTACAAGCTCTGCATTGTTAGCTCTTTTGTGGGAACTTGTTTGCTTTAATCACTGGCTGTATGTGGTTTGGGTGGTAAGGGTAACTGCTGGGTGAAACGGTACAATTCCTGCCTTTCAGCCTCCAAGGCAAAGGTTTGCATTATGAGAGTTTCCATTTGATGCAGAAATGCCGTAAGATAGGGCTATTTGCAAGTCCTCAATTGAGGATTACATGTTAGTAGAATGCTACTTGATGGCAAATTTTGATTTGCATCATCTTTTGTTTTGTTTTGTTTTTTGTTTATTTTTTTTTTAAATTAAGTATGTTTGTTAATAAGTAACAAGATTACAGAACTGCTAATCAAGTTATCACACTCCTAGGAATGTGCACAGGATATGCCAGGTTATTGCGTCATCTTACACAAGATATTGGTTGTTATTGAGCGCATAGGATAGCTGAATGGGAAGTCCAACATAGGCTTTGTGTGCCATGTTGATCTGCTTTCCATGCTGGCATTTTCAAATAGTTAACAGGAGTGGTTATTATGTTATTCCAGTGTATGGTCATCGGGCAGTTGTGTGTTTTGTGACTTTTAACAGGCTTCAGGCCAACTTGTTGTCACTGATAATCCCTCTAGATTGATGTTGTGTGCATTTTTGAGTGAATGCATTCTTAAAAATTGGTAAAACTTTTCAGACCATATTTTGTATGCCAGGGTAGCTTTCTTAAGGATATTAAACTTTGTCATGCGATTTAAAGCAATTGACTGATTTTAGAGTAACATTCTTTTGATGCATTTGCCCGCTGTTTATGCAGGTTTCTACAGAAGAACCAGAACGCATTTTTCCTCTCTACCTACCATGTATCGGAAGACACTGAGACCAGCACCAATAGATGACTAGGTTGGGCTATACGGGCAACGGTTTGCACATAATTCATCCTAGGACTACAGCTGTAAGTAGATGTCTTTGAACAATCTTAATCTATGCCGGCATGCCATTTTGTTGCCCTGCTCAACTTTTCCATGTTACCACACACGATTTTTCCCTAGATTTTGGAACTTAAAATTGCTAACTAACAAGTTTATATGATCTTTCGAGAGTTTTTTTTTTTTGGCCCACTTGGAGGTTTTTACTCGTTAAGACATGCTTTGTGGAAGGTTTTCGCTGCACTGTTGTTTGATTAAAGTTCAACCATTAGTACATAGGTGCCGGCACTTCAAACTGTGAAATGATATATCGTAAATTTCCAGTAGATTAATGGGAAAGGACTCAGTTGATCCGACTTTGGTAGTCGGAGCTCAAACCGAGCCAAGCCAGGATTTGACTTGTATTTAAACCGTAAGCTGTTTAATCAATGAGCCTAAAAATGAGGCTGTGTCATATAAACTAACAAGCTTGGGTTTGTTTGATTAGATTATGCTGCTTTAATAAATGAGCTAAGCATGTGTGAGCTCTTTATGAATGGTTCGATTTATATCTTCATGATATTAATGTAAATAATTAAAATCATGCAAATCTAAAGCTACAAATAGAATTAAAATGACGAGAAAACTTGTGCGTGAATAAAAATAGCCAAAGAAAAGAACAAAAAAATGTTTGGTTTTAGTATACACTGACAAGCATATAAGATGTAATTTAAAACCCAAAGTTTGCTTTTCCTACTCGAGAGGTTGCAAAGGAAGTCCTGCATCAAAATATGAGTAAACAGTGTGCGGTCACTAGTCCTGTAACTTTTTTTCTCTTTTTTTTTTTTTTTTTTTTTTTTTCAAAAAAAAAAATAATCCAAATATATTACATCCGGAAAAAAATTAACTTAATTTTTTTTTCCAAAATTGCATTGCATTATTTAAAATGTAAATTAAAAAAAAAAAAAAAAAAAAGCTGTGCGACATTTTCCCGTTATATCACCAGATCCATGCATCCATGAGTCCCAACAAAGGAAGTGCGTGGTCGGCCTGTTCTCACGTTCTCTACGAATCAATAGCCTTCCTGGAAGGCATTCAACGCGTTAGAGAGTCCCTGACTCGGGAATTCTCATCTATGTCGCCGTCCAAATGCGACCGATAATTATACCAATAAAAGAGTGTCTATGCCCAAACCTCCATCACCCCCCCCCCCCTACCCCCCAACACCCCCACAAACGGGCATTCCGGTGTATAAATTTTTAAATATTTATCTCACAGCACCCGGCAAATCCCATCGCACCAATGTGTAAGTCCTTTTACAAGGGAAAAGATAAAAATATTACTCAGTCAATGGCATGGAATAATCTTTAGATGATGAGGGCGATTGATTTGGAAGAAGTTGAGCGAAAGTTATGGCTGGCAAAGGGGGGCATTTTGTACCACATAATCAACCTCAGAATATGTCAACAAACAACTTAATCATTGTTTTTATTTATTTATTTTCCAAGCGTCTGAAACCCAATTTCACATGTATGAATTGCTGGAGCACACGGGTAGATCAGATCTAAGGAAATGTTTGGCCCACTGCCCCGCACACCCTACGAAAATTCCGCCTAGGCAAACGGAAAGCACAATTGCCAAGTCAGTAGGGACAGCCCCATCGATTGATAGGGCACGTAAGTTTAAAATTCTCGGGTTCACGTAGTCAGAAACAGTGAGCCATGACACCAACTGATGTGTGGCATCGGACAAAAATGCGGCGGATTACTTTATCCGCCGCCTTGCCTAAGGGTCCCGCGAGAAGACTGATGTGATCCAATTTAAAAAAAGTTTCAGTCAAAGTTATAGAAGACCCTATTGTCACGTACGTAGACGCGGCACTTAGCTTTTCCTGTTTCCTAGTCAGCCTTTTCCATCAAGAAAATTTTAAAATAAAATAGAATCTTACAAAGTCTAATAAGACTCTTTCGTCTTTCAAAATTTTACTAAAATCTTCTAAAACATTCCAAGACGCTTCGCTACGGTCATTTTTTCTTGTATCAAAGAATTAGAGGGACAATAGTTAGGCAGCCGGCAACACGTTTTTTTCCATTTTCCATTTTCCATTTATGTACATTTTTGTATCTCTACTGGAAAAGTCGCCTTACGCAACTAACTAAAGAAGGAAAAAAAGGCTCTCTCTATATAATATTCTCAGCTTCAAGTTTGCATGGCCATCTGATTTCCATTTCCACGAAATCCAATATGGGCATCTCCTCTTTCTTGCTTGCTCTATCTTTGCTGTCAGTAGTTCCGCTTTCAACTTCCAAGTACGCTTCTTCAAATTTGATTGCAGGCTCGTCTCTTTCTGTGGACAACTCGGAGGATTTGTTGATTTCGGCCGGTGGGGTCTTCTCCGCCGGCTTCTACCCTATCGGCAGCAATGCTTATTGCTTCGCTATTTGGTTCAGCAGACCGTCCTGCAGGTACAACTGCACAATGGTTTGGATGGCCAATCGAGATTTTCCAGTTAATGGCAGGCGCTCCAAGCTGCTGCTGCAAGCAACCGGAAATCTAATCTTAACCGATGCTGGCATGTCTATTGCTTGGTCCACTGACACTGTTTCCCGATCCTCAACAGAGTTGCATCTTCTGGACACTGGCAATCTTGTCCTGCGTAATATGGAGGGTTCTGTTTTGTGGCAAAGCTTTGCTTCTCCTACGGATACACTTCTTCCTCTGCAGCCACTCACCAGAGACACGCAGCTTGTCTCGTCAAGAAGCCATACAAACCGTTCTTCCGGTTTCTACAAACTGATTTTTGACGACGATAATATTCTTACTCTTCTCTACGATGGTCCTGAGACTTCCAGTAAGTACTGGCCGGACCCGTGGCTTAAAAGCTGGGAAGCTGGGAGGTTCACGTACAACAGCACTAGAATTGCTTCTTTTGATCCATTTGGAAAATTTACTTCATCAGACGATTTCACTTTCCTGGCGGCAGATTATGGAGTGAGACTCAAGCGAAGATTGACACTAGATTTCGATGGTATGCTTCGACTGTACAGCAGAGAAGAAGGCAGCGCGACCTGGACTGTGTCATGGCAAGCTCCATCTCACGCATGCACTGTTCATGGATTATGCGGAACCAACAGTACGTGCAGCTATGATACCAGCTCGGGCAGAAGATGCTCATGCCTTCCAGGGTATAAGATGAAGAACAGCATCGATTGGGCTTATGGTTGTGAACCCAAATTTGATCTCCCATGCGGAAATGATAGTGAGGCCAGATTCCTTCAACTCACGAATTCTGAATTTTATGGCTATGATCATGGGTATTATCCCAATTACACATTGGAAATGTGTAAGCAAACATGCTTGCAATCCTGCAGCTGCAAGGGGTTCCAGCTCAATTATCAATCGTCTCAAAGCAATCTTTTTACGGCATGTTACCCAAAGTCATTTCTACTAAATGGACGGCGTACCCCAGGTTTCGATGGAGATATTTATTTGAAAATTCCCAAAACTGGTTTCATGTCTGGTAATAAAGAGAGAGTGTCGGAATTGGGATTAAATTGTGGGGGTGAAATTTCTAGGTCATTGGATAGAGAGTATCCAAAGCTCCATCAAAAAGGCACACTGATGTTCATGCTCTGGTTTGCTGTTGCGCTAGGATTAGTCGAGATTATTGGCATCCTTCTAGCTTGGTGTTTCCTGATCAATTCGCACAAATACTCGGGTGAAGCTGAAGCTGCACAAGGTTACCATCTTGCAGCTACCGGATTTAAAAGATTTGCTTATGCTGAACTAAAGAATGCAACGCGAAATTTCAGTGAAGAAATTGGAAGAGGAGCAGGGGGAATTGTGTACAAAGGCATATTGTCGGATGATCGGGTTGTGGCGATCAAACGACTTCACGTGGCAAACCATGGAGAAGCTGAATTCCTCGCAGAAGCAGGGACAATTGGGATGGTTAATCACATGAATTTGATAGAGATGTTGGGGTATTGTGCAGAAGGAATGCATAGGCTATTGGTTTACAGTTACATGGAGCATGGATCCTTGGCAAAAAATCTCTCTTCCAAAGCACTTGATTGGAGAAAGAGGTTCGAGATCGCCTTGGGCACTGCAAGAGGGCTTGCTTATCTGCACGAAGAGTGCTTGGAATGGGTTCTCCATTGTGACGTCAAGCCCGAGAATATACTCCTAGACTCTGATTACCAACCAAAGGTGTCAGATTTTGGCTTATCCAAGCTACTAGACAGAGGCAACCTGAGAAACTCAAGCTTCTCAAGGATCAGAGGAACCAGAGGTTACATGGCTCCTGAATGGGTTTTCAATCTGCCAATCACTTCCAAAGTGGATGTTTATAGCTATGGAATCGTGATAATGGAGATGGTGACGGGAAAAAGCCCACTGACGGGAGTTGATGCTACAGAAAGCAGTGAGGAAGTACAGCCAAAGACTTTGGTGACTTGGTTGAGGGACAAGAAAAATACTGCTAATGACGAAGCATCTTGGATTGCAGAGATCGTAGACCCTTCGTTGGAAGGAGAATATGACCACGATAAGATGGAAATTTTGGTCTCAATTGCACTGCAATGTGTAGAGGAAGATGGACATGCAAGACCCACCATGAGTAAAGTGGTTGAGATGCTTCTGCTTCACGAAAACAATCAATAGAACCAATTGTACAGATGTACAATTTCTAGCCTACTAACTAGTGGCCTTGTGCCCTGCAGAGGAGCTTCAGGAAGTGAATATTCTTCTGTCCCAAAGATTTCCAAAATAATGAGGCAGCTTTCGTTGCCTTTTTAAATAGTAATTAATAAGAAAATGCAGTGTTATTGCATTCTAGTCGAAAGACACTTGACGGAAAAACTGGTATTTTCCCCTAATGTGGCTTGATTATTGGTCAAAGAAAGATGGATGGCAAGTTCGCACCCTTCCTCATTGTGAAACTATTCTAGCTTTCCTTCGGGAGGCTACCGATCGCAAATTTTGACTCCTTAAACAAGATATTCCTTCTTTGTCCGATCAAGCCGAAACGACAACTGCCCATGGCCCTACTGCCATTAATGTTTGGATCTACTATGCTCCTAATTTCCTTACTCTTACTCTCACCCCATCCCCACCTCCTCTCTGACCCCTTCCCACCCAATTCCCCACCCCCCAGCACTAAATTTCACCATCACAAGTTATTGAATTGCCAATTAGTAAACATTAAACAAGGAAAATAAAAGTGAACTTGTTCTGTACGGGTGACTTTGGATCCTCATAAACTTTAGGAAGAGAAGATTGGACTACTTTTGATTTGTAAATGCCTAATTTTTTGGTATTATCGATTGCAATCTAGAAAGTAGAAGGCGGCTTAACTTTCTGTTCTTATGCTCTGTGATATGCTGATGTAGGAGAGCTGAATCAATTAGAGAAATTCTGAATGACTTGCGTTGTTATTTTGACAAAGCGTTGCCAGTGATGCTTCTGTACAAAAGTGAACGCAAACAGTATGTTGATGCAATTAGAGATACTAATTATCCATCAGAAGTATATGGAGCTGAGCATCCGTTACGCCTCTTTGATATGCTCGTTCTTTGGTGCTACGGAAAACACAACAAAAAAAAAAAAGGAAAAAAAAATTATCGAACTGCTATGTTATGCTTTCTTTTTCTCTTGTGAAAAATCATGAGCTACATTTCAAGTTTGATGGGTATTTGATGTAGCACATAGTTTTTTTTATAGTAATTTGAGGATATTTTTAAATAGTGCACTTTTTGTGATGTGAGTATTGAAACCAAGTTTCTGTGAAAATTGGAGAACCACAGGGAGATCTGCGGTGGTAGACCTAGCAGCAATATTGAAAGAACATACAGACTTGTAATGGCACTGTTGTCCCCGGATAATTTGATTAACCCTGTTGCTCTTGAGATGGTGACGATACCATGTCGCATGGGATGCCACTAAGGTGATTTTTCGTTTCTATGATACTCTTCATTGACTTTAGAGAGTAGGGATGGGGGATTTTGAGGTCTCTGACTGCAGATAGGTGATTAATAAATGTATTCTTGGTTTAATAATCTTAACGCAAAAATTATTGGTAGTTAGAACATTAGAAGAATCACTTTTAAGTTTTGTAAAACTTGTGACAAACATTAATTCATGATAATGAAGTTTCGGTCAAATTATAACAAATTGGTACTTATCTCCTCTCTTTTGATTCTATATCATTTTTTCCTCCTTTTTTTGTTTTACTTATATGATATGTGTATATAGGTGTACATTAGTAAACTTGATTCTTAAAACATAATTGTTAAAAAGGAAAAGAGATAATGCATATATGTCCTTAACAACAGGATTCTTACGCTGTATGAAAGTTCATATTTGTTGATTCCAAAAATATTTTAAGAAGGGATGAATTGGGTTAATGAATGACAAGACCCTATATGGTGTAAAAAATAAAATAATTGTAACAAATAAAAATATAATATAATATATAAATAAATTAATATAATTTTAATAATATTAATATTAATTAAAAATAAAAAATAAATAAAATAAATTTAATTTATAAGACTAATAATCAACTTGTGTAAAAAAATATATTAAAATTTATAATTGTAAAAGGCTTGCTTGAACTTGTAAAGAAAAACAATTAAATTTAAAGATGATAAGATGTGATAATTTATAAGGGTTCGAAATTCTTATTCCTACTGTTATGACCCGTAACAAAAACTTAAATAAAACATACATAATTTATAAATGTTAGCTAATAAATTAAATGTAATAAAGTAAATAAAGAAGAGAGAAAAGGACAGAACACTATGTGATTCTACTTGATTGCCTACCTACAAAGGGGAGAGCTTACAAAATGGGTTCAAAAGAAATTTTCAATAATAATATTAATAGTAAAATAAATTGTAAGTCAAATATATTTAATAGATCTAATTTGTATATTTCTTATCATACCTAAATCCATTACATAAAAGTTTCTTTTATAGGTCATACCCACACATACTCATAACAAGTTTTCAATATGGGATTCCCTTAAAACTCTAATGAACTACCTACTAACAATCTTTACCTTAGTAAATTAGTCAAAACAATAGAACTTTTAAGTCAGCTAGATCAAACTTATTTGATGTTGATCAAGTTCAAACAATGAGTGAACTTGATCGTCATCACCACCTTGGTCATTATATTAGCGGGTTGTTAGCAGTTCCAATCTTACTCAATACAATCTTCCCTTCACAAATAATCACCTGAATAAAGTAATATATAACATCAATATGCTTTGTACGTATATGGAACGCTAGGTTCTTAACCAAATGGGTAACACTTTGGTTATCTAAGTAAACTATAACTTCTTTTGCATTACCCCCAATTCATCTAATAGACCCTATAGCCAAATTGTCTCTTTCATAGCTTCTGTCACTGTCATATATTCTGCCTCAGTAGTAAACAAAGCTACTATTGATTGTAAAGTAGATTTCCAACTTACAGAAGCTTTAGCAAGAGTGAACACAAATCTAGTGGTTGAATGTCTCTTATCTAAATCTCCAACATAGTCTAAATCTATATGTCCAACCATCCACTGACCTGATCGATCCTCCTCATGAAATACCAATGAAATATCTAGAGTTTTGAGCAAATAATGCAAAATCCATTTCATAGCTTGCTAATGTCCTTTACTAGAATCATGCATAAATCTACTTACAACTATGACTGTATATGAAATATTAGGTCTAATACATACCATAGCATATATTAAGCTGCTAATTGCATTAAAATATAGCTACAATTACTTGTTCTAGATTTCTATGAAACCCCTTTAGATCAAGATTATTTTAGAATAGTTTAGATATTTATAAGAGAGAATTCTAGAAACTTGACATATAAGCATCCGTCCAAAATGTTTTGGTCAAGTCTTTATGGCAATAATTGGGCTAACTATCTAACGGGCCTAGTTTGACAATACTTTGGGACAGGTTGTGACATCTTCCCCCACTTAATCTTGTGATGTCATGATCAAAAAATTGTTAAAGTAAATCTTCTCGTTCCCAACTATCCTCATGGTCTAGTAGATGTTTCCACTTGACTAAGTACTTAGTGTAGTTAGGAACTCCCCTTTTTTGTATCATCTTATTGGCAAGGATACATTCGACTTCCTCGTTGAATTCGGTGATGATAGCAATTGGTGTGAGCTTGGATTCCCCACGACTTGGATCTTCAGTGTCTTTATGAAAAGTCTTTAGAAGACTTACATGGAAGACATTGTGAATTTTGAGTCTTGGGGGAAGTTAGACTTGGTAGGTAGCCTTTCCTACTCACTTGACTATGGGAAACAACCCTTCATATTTCTGCAGCAAGCCTTTATGTACTTTACGTAGGGACTTGAATTGGTTGGGTAGTAACTTTACCATCACCAAATCTCCCTTCGCATATTCTTTTGAACATTGTTTGGTATTGACCCACTTTTTCATCCATTTTGTAACTTTGTCAAGACAGACTCTTGTGATGTCTGCCTTTTCATGCCATTCTTTTTAAATTTGTAGGCAACAGGGTTATTTCCCGTGTAAGAAAAGACAATAGCACTTGGGGTTAGAGGTTGTTGTTCTGTGACAATTTCAAAGGGATTTTTGCCTATTGCTTCACTCTTTTGGAGGTTGTAGAAGAATTAGGAAACGTCAAGCAACTTCGCCCAATCTCGCTGATGGGCACTAACATAGTGCCTTAAGTATTGTTCCAACAAAGCATTGATACACTCGGTTTAGCCATCACTTTGGGGATGGAAGCTGGTTGAGAAGTTCAAATCAGTTCCCAACAACTTGAACAACTTATGCTAAAACTTGCCTATGAAGTGGGGATCTCTATCGCTTATTATGCTTTTAGGTACTCCTCATAACTTCACCATATTCTTGAAGAATAGGCAAGCTGTTTCATTGACTTTACAATTAATAAAGGTTGGAATGAAGGTGGTGTACTTGTTGAATCGATCAATAATCACCATAATGCTTCCAAACCCATTGGATTTGGGTAAGACCATGATGAAGTCCATTAAGACACTTTCCTAGGGACTTTCAGCAATTGGTAGTGGCTTAAGTAAACTACCTGGATGTTGTTGTTCCACCTTGTTTTATTAACAAACAAGATAAGTCTGTATATAGGCCTTGATGTCGTCTTGCATTTGTGGCCAGTAATAGCTTTGTTAAACAAGGGCAAGGGTTTGTACCATACCTAGGTGACCAGCCTATAGGGAATTATGACACTCATTGAGAATGTTTCTCCGTAGATTTCCCCACTAAGACATGAAGACTCGATTGCCAACTGTTATGAGAATCCCATCGTTTTGCCAAAATCGTTAAGTCTTCCCTTCACAAGCCATCTTAGTTGGCCAAGTTATCTTCCAACGTGCTTTCCTCGATTCATTCAAGGAAGTCACTCTTTGGTGTACTGGCAGATAGTGCTACTAGTTTTGCCTTTTGACTTAATGCATTGGCAATAACATCAACCTTGCTTGACTTATATTAAAGCTTGTTTGGGGGTAAGTTTCTTTTGTGATTGGAAGTAGCTTATGGTGACATTATCGTTCATAATCACAAACTAACTTCCAACCAAGTAATGCCTCTACGTGCGTAGGTAATGGATAATGGTAGTCATTTTTGTCTTGGACGGTGTACCGCCTCTTCGTATCATTTATTTTATAGCTTTCATAGGTAATAGGATGCCTATCTTGCATCAAGACTCCCTCAATGACAAAGTCAGATGCGTCCGTGTGAACTTCGAAAGCTTTTCGATAGTTGGGCAATGGCATAAAGGGTTTTTTTAGAAATTGAATGTTTCAATCTCTTAAAGGAATATTGGCATTCCTTCGACCAATGTCATGTAATGTTCTTCTTGAGTATATCTATCAATGGTAGAATATACCTTGATAGATGACCAATAGTAGTTGACCAGTCCTAAGAATAATTGCAATCGAGGACCTTCATTGGAGTCTCCCACTCATGAATGACATAGACCTTCACTCGATCCGTCATAAGTTTGTCATCCTTGATCTTGTGACCAAGGAAATCCACCTTTTACTTCGCAAAAGAGTACTCCTTTTTGACATATAGCTCATTTTTGTGGAGAACTTGAAAGGCTTGTTTAAGGTGATCTTTGTGCTCATTGAGAGTATTACTATAGATCACTATATCATCTAAGTAAACTACCACAAATTTTTCAAGGAAGGGATGAAGTACCTTGTTCATTGACTTGCAAAAGGTAGTAGGGGCATTGGTGAGACCAAAGGGCATAACTAGGAACTCAAAAGCTCCATAACGCGTTACGTATGTAGTCTTTGGTTTATCACTAGGCATTATACAAACTTGATCATACCCTAACCTTAGGTCCAACTTTGTGAAGTACCTCACATTCCCTAATTGATCAAAGAGGTTAGTTATCAACGAAATTGGGTACTTATTTTTTATGGTTACCTTGTTCAAGACTTGGTAATCAATGCACATTCGTAGTGATCCATCTTTTTTTTTTTGAATAAGAATGGAGTACCGTAAGGGGCTTTTGATAACTGGATATAGCTTGAGTCAAGAAATCTTGAAGTTGCTTCATCAGTTCTGCAAGTTCAGGAGGTGTTATGCGATAAGGGGCCATGGTAAGAGGCTTAACACTAGGTTTTAGCTCAATGTGATGATCCACATCTCGCTTAGGAGGAAGTTTCTTAGGCAACTTTGAAGGCATCACGTCCTTAAACTCCTTAAAGACAACTTAAATGGGTTGTAAAAGCGAAAGATTACGCTTTGTCATATCTTCCTCATCCTTTAATTTCCTTATTGTTGCAACATAACTTCAATCCACCTTAAGACCCCGTTTAAATTGCAAGGTAGAAATCATGGATGATCTAGATTTCTCTATACTTTTCAAAGGAATTACTCGAATCTTATGGTTGTTAAGAATGATGAGGAAATTTAATGCAAGAAAGGAAAAAGCCAAAGCTTTTTTAAAATCATCCATAGGAACAATGTTAAAGTCTAGCTTACCGTGCTAATTACTAATTTTGACGTCTACTCCTTCTGCTATTCCATGAATTGGCTTTGCCTTGAAATTAACTGGCTCGATAGTGCTAACTCTTTTTACAAGTTTGAGGCTTAGACATATGGCCTCTTATACATCAATGAAGTTATGTGTGGCTCTTGTATCTAGCATAGCACACACAAGTTTACTTTTGATAGACGTATCGACGTATAATAAGCTTTTATCCTTGGACCATTAGAGAGAAAAGTTTGGAGAAAGTACCCAAGTGTTGGATAGCTCCCAGATCAGCTTGAGACTCTTTTTTAGACCTCTCATTGTTAAGTTCCGCCACGATGGTGTTCATTGCCTTGCGATTAGGGCAATCCCTAACCTAATATTATCCGTCATAAATGAAGCAAGGCCTTAGAGGTCCATCGACATCACGCTTGCCCAAATAGTTCCTAGGCTTGCCACTTGAGGATTTTTGACATCCTCCCTCCTTGTAGCTTGCTTCTCCTCTATACACCCTTATCTCCCCCACTTTTGTTAAAGTTAGGATTTTTACTCTTGGAATGGGCAGAGTAGTCGATCAACATTTCGGTGACAGAAATGGCATCGTCCAAAGTCTACACGTTACGCTTATTTAGTTCTATTCTTACCCAATCCTTCAAGCCATCTTGAAAGTGGAAGAAGAAGTTCTGTTCTGATAGATAATCAACTTTAAGCATAAGGGTAGTGAATTCTTTAATGTAGTTAGAAACACTACCTATTTGCCTAAGGCAATGTAGCTTCCCTCTAGGTTTGCTATTCGCATTGTGAGGGACGAAGTGCTTGCACAATTTAATCTTGAATTGCTCCCATGTATTGATCACACATAGGCCTTTTTCCCACTTAGAATGCTTCCTTATATGCCATAGTTGAGCAATATCCTTGAAGAAAATTGGGGCATTGCTTATCTTAGCAATATCCTCAATAACTCCTATGGCTTTAAAGTATTGTTTAAGGTTGAAGAGAAAGTTTTCTACAACGGTGGGATTATGAATGCCATTATACATGGTAAGCTTGGAAACTTTTAAATTGTGCCTAGTGATAGTGCTACTTGTACTAGCAGTACTTGTTAAAGGTGGATTGCTTTGATGAAGTAAACCCATCTTTCTCCTTTGGTCATGAATCTCTCCTTTAACAAACTTTCATAGGTCAGACAGTTTTTGGCTAAAGGAACTCAGTTTTCCCTTAAATGCGTTAGCTAAATTCTCTAATCATGGACTTGGCAACCTTAATGATTTTAGCATTCTCATAGATCAAAATGTCAATTTGATTGCTCAGTTCTCCCACTAAAGAGCTCACATTTGTGATGCTCCTTTTAAGGACAGTCCACAGGCTCTTTTGTTGCGGCCTTGGACTTCTTATGTTTGGCTGGCGCGTGCTACTCCTCTTACCCATGAGCTTGAAGCTCGATTTGTTGCTCCTCAATGGAGGCAACAACAATTCCTTCCTCACTTTCCATACTCACAACTCAAGTAAGAACCAAGTTAAAACTAGGATTCAATTGTTGCTTTGATATCACCTATCACGGAGTTAAACTCGAATCATGCTAACCTACGCGGCACTTTGACACCTTGTGAGAAAAGATGAACTAAGTAAGCCTCAGAGTGTTTGAGTGAATAGACTTGGAGTTAAGAGAGGCTAGAAAGAGGCTAGGAAACTGAAGGCATAAGAAAGAGCTTTGCAATAGAAAGAACTTTTAATTCAATGGTGTGTCTTACAAATAATAGAAGTGAGGTATTTATAGCGGTTCCATCTACTTAATGTGTGACTACAATTACTTGTTTCAGATTTCTATGGAACCCTCTAGATTAAGACTATCTTAGAATAGTTTAGATATTTACAAGAGAGAATTCTAGAAACTTGATACATAAGCATCCATCCAGAATATTCTGGCCAAGTTTTTGGGGACAATAATCAAGTTAGGCATCTAACAGGCCTAGTTTGGCAATACTTTGGGATGAGTTGTGACAATAAGCTACCATATTAGCAACTTTAGGACGAGTTGTGACAATATGCCTTAGCCTATTTACTACAATAAACTCTTATTATTATGGAATAACTATTAGAATAACTATTTCCTCCTGAGTATTTTCAACAACTTTTTCTAAATTCTCAACTAGTTTTTGAACAGATATTTCAGGTTTATAAAACTCCACTTGCTTTGAGATAAATTCCACATTCTCATTTGTTTTCTTTTCCAATATTACAACCTTATAAAAAATAACATCTTTATTAAATATGATCTTATTTGAACCTAAACACTTTAATCGATATTCTTTAACTCCAAAAGGCATTCCTACAAAAATAGCCCTTGGATCTAACTTAGATTCTTTCACATGATACTAAGCAATATATCAAATATATGCAAAGAATCATAATCTCTTACAAGTTTTCCAAACCATACCTTTAAAGGAATTTTACCACTAATAGCAATAGATGGTAAATGTTTAATGAGATGACATGCATAAGTTCCTATTTCAACATAATACTCCTTACTTAATCATGAATTTGACAACATGCATTGGATTTTCTCTAACAAAGTCTAATTCATGTGTTGTACTACCCCATTATACTGTGGTGCATGCTTGATAGTGTAATGATGCATAATATTAGCTTATTGACAAATTCTTTTAAAGAGATCACTACAAAATTTGCCTTCATCATCTATTCTAAGGTGTTTAATTTTCTTTCCAATTTGAGTCTATACCATATTCTTTTAATTAAGGAAAGCATCTAACACGTCATTTTTGTTCTTCATAGTATATACCCATAATCTTCTAAAAAAATCATCAACAAAAGTAACAAAGTAGTGTTTACCTTTAAAAGATGTTGTCTTTGTAAGTCTCCACACATTTTAATGAATGTAAGGTAGGATACCTTTAGTACTGTGGACCACTGTTTCAAACTTTACTCTTGTCTACTTTCCAAAAATACAATGCTCATAAAAATCAAAATTATAAACCTTTACTCTTTTCAACAAACCTTTGTTCACCAAACTGTTCAAAGCCTTTTCTCCTAGATGAACCATTCACTTATGTCATAACTTAATAGATTTTGACTTTGAGTTTTCATTAAAAATTGTAGCAATTAATCTAATAATGATTCTCTCATTATAATAATACAAGTTATTTTTTCTTGTACCACTAATCACAACCAAAGTGCTAGAGACAACCTTCAAAGCTCCATTATGTATTGATATCATGTAGCCTTTAAATTCCAAAGGTCCTAAAAAGATAATTTCTTCTTTAGATCTAGGACATATTTCACCTTTGTCAGTATTCTATATGAACCATCATATATATGAGTTATCATTTCCTATGTACACAACTCCACCATCTAGCTCTTTGAAATTAAATCCAACTTCCTTCCTAAGGCCATGGTTCTCAAATTCCTCCACAAATGACACATTTACAAGTCCTAGTGAAGCCTCTATCATCCTTAACTTGTACCTAACAACTTTTTGATAGTAAATGTCACATAATAAGTTATTAAGAGCTTCCTTTATTTTCTTTGACCTTGACCTTGTCATTGGTCCTCCAAGGTTTTACAGAGTATCAACTCCCTTGTTGATTTGAGTTGGTACAATATGGCTTCCATCATTCCCATTTTCCTCAAAATAATTTGTCCTCAAATCAGCACCTACATCATCAAAGAGAAAAGGAGAAAGGTCAGAAATATTAAATGTTACACTCACATTATACTTACTTGGCAAGTCAATTTTATATGCATTATCATTGACTCTTACCACCACTTGAAAAGGACTATCTCCCCTTGGTTGCAACTTTGATTTCCTTTGCATAGGAAATTTATCCTTCTGCAAGTGCATCCAAACCTAATCACCTAGTTCAAAAATGATATGCCTACAACCTTTGTTGGCTTGTGTTTCATATTGTTTGTTTTTTCTCTCAATGTTAAGCTTAGCTTTCTCATGAAGTTACCAAACCACTTTAACCTTTCTTTTCCCATTTAGATTAACTTTGTCCTATATAAGCAATGGTATTAAATCCAAAGGAGATAATGGATTAAAACCATAAACAAGCTTAAAAGGAGAATAACCTGTAGTACTATGAATAACACAATTATAAGCAAACTACACAACAGGCAAACATTCTTCCAAGTTTTAGAGTTTTTACCAATAACAGCATGCAACAACGTACTAAAAGTTTGATTTACTAGCTTAATTTGTCCATTAATTTGTGGATGGCAAGTTGTAGAAAATGACAACTTTGTTCCAAGCTTATCCTATAATATCTTCCAAAAATGGCTCAAAACTTTTGCATCACGGTCTAACACAATACTCTTCAGCACTCCATGTAGGAGAATAATCTCTCTAAAAAATAAGTCTGTAATGTGTGTGACATCATCTGTTTTGGTGCAAGCAATAAAATATGTCATCTTTGAAAACTTGTCAACTACAACAAGAATACAATCTCAACCTTTTTAGGACCTAAGTAACCTAAGAATAAAATCCATAGAAATGTTGGTCGAAGGTTTATAAGGAATTTCTAAGGGCATATACTTACTATGAGGCAAAACCCTAGACTTAGCTTGCTTATAGGTTACACTTGGCATAGACTCTTTCAACATCTTTTTTCATATGTGGCTAAAAGATATGTTTATTTAAAACATTAAAAGTCTTTTGAATGCCAAAGTGTCCCATTAAACCACCCCTATGAGTTTCTTTCACAAGTAATGCTGTCATAAACCCTTGAGCAATACAAAACTTATTTACTTTAAACAAATACCCTTAATGTCCATAGACCTTACCAAAGGTAGCTTTCTCATATGCATCATATAAATTACCAAAGGCAACATTATTAGCCTATAAATCAATAATGTGCCTAAACCCTAACAACTTAGCGCTCAAAGTGCTAATCAATGTGTACCTATGTGATAATACATCAATAACAACATTTTCCTTACATGATTTGTATTGAATTATATAAGGAAAAGTTTCAATAAACTCAACCCATTTTGCATGTCTTTTATTCAACTTACCTTGCTCTTTCAAGTGTTTTAAAGACTCATGATCAGTATAAATTACAAAAGGCTTGGGCTAAAGGTAATGCCGCCACATTTCTAAAGAATGCAATCACAAGTGCTTACATTTCTTTATCATAAGTTGGATAATTTAATGTTGCCTCACTCAACTTCTCACTAAAGAATGCAATAGGTCATTTCTCTTGTATAAGAACTCCCCCAATCCCAATGCCCGATGCATTACATTCAATTTCAAAGATCTTAGAAAAATCAAGCGAAGCAAGAAGTATTGCATTACATAACTTAGACTTAAGCAAATCAAAGGTATTTTGTTGTTCCTTACTCCATTTGAAATACACACTCTTTTTAATCATCTCAATCAATGGTGCAACTATGGTACTAAAATCCTCAATAAACGTCCTATAAAAGTTAGTCAAACCTTGGAAACTCCTTACATCACTTACACTTTTAGGTGTAGGCCATTCTTGAATTGCCTTAATCTTTTCTTTATCAACCTCTATGCCATGAGCAGATATAACGTAACCCAAGAAAATGACATGATCCTTGCAAAAATCACATTCCTTCAAATTGGCATACAATTTCTCTTTCTTTAAAACATTAAGCACACAATGCAAATGTTCAATTTGCTCTTCTAAATTCTTACTGTATACTAATATGTCATTAAAATAAGTCACAATAAACTTTCCTAAGAAAGGCCTCAAAATATGATTCATTAATCTTATAAAAAGTACTAGGTGCATTAGTCAAACTAAATGGCATGATTAATCATTTATACAAACCATGCATGGTCTTAAATGTAGTTTTCCATTCATCACCTTCCTTCATCCTAATGTGATGATACCCACTCTTAAGATCAATTTTAGAGAAGTAACAAGTACCATGTAATTTATCTATCATATCATCAAGCCTAGGTATAGGATGTCGATACTTAACTGTTATTTTGTTGATAGCTTTATAATTCACACATATCCTCCAAGATCCATATTTCTTTGGCATAAACAACACTAACATTGCACATGGACTCATGCTTCCCCTTACATGTCCCTTCTTTATCAACTCATTAACTTGCCTTTAAAGCTTATTGTCTTTTTATGATTATTTTGATACACTGGCATATTGGGAATAAGAGCAATGTGATATTTAATCCCTCTCCTTAGTGGTAAACCATCTGGGATCTCCTTAGGGAATACATCATTATAATCTTGCAACAAAGATGAAATAGCACTAGGCAAAGATGAATCAAGGTCAATGTTAGAGAAATAAAAATCCTTATAAAGGATCAAGATTATTTGTTGCCTAGCTTGGAAGATAACCCTAACATCTAGTCCTTTTGCAAACACACTCACTTGTTTTCTCTTATTTTCACTCTTGTGAACCTAACCACTTTTGTACTTAGCACTCTCAAATGCTTTCACCTTGTTTTTCTCTCTTTCACTTTCTTTCTCTTTACTCTCTCTCTTTTTTTTTACTCCTCTTTTGCTCATTTTCATAAAGTCTCACTTGGTCTTCACACACCTGTTTTAGAGTCAATGGAACAAGTGTAAATGATTTTTCATCTATAGTGAAAGAATAGCAGTTCTTGTAACCATCATGCAAACTTTTTTATCAAATTGTCAAAAATAACCCAATAACAAATACCCGGCCTGCATAGGTATAATATCATAAAATAACTCGTCCTTATATCTACCAATGAAAAATGGAATCACAACTTGTTTAGTCACTTTCACCATTCCATTATCATTCAACCATTGCAAATTATATGGCTTAGGATGTTCAGTTATAGGTAAGTGCAATTTTTCCACCAACTCTATACTTGTTACATTAGTGTAACTACCTCTATCTATGACCAAGCAATAAAGTCTATCTTAAACTAAACATCAAGTATGGAAAATATTTTCTTGTTATATCTTAACATCATCCTCCTCCTTAACCTGCACATTAAAGGCTCTCTTTGCTACTAAAAGCCTTCTACCATGCTCTAGATACTCTATTCCTTTATTAACATCACTAACATCCTTTAGTGGTGGCATTTGGTCTTTATTACTAGTATCATTGCCAAACATATAGTCATTATTCTCCTTAAGGTATATGGTTATCTTGATAGGACATTGTGAAGCCATATTACCCCTACCCAGACATCTAAAGCATTTGATGTCTTTAGGTTTTCCTTGGGTACCCTTAAGGTTTTCTTCAAATTTGCCCTTTTCAAGGCTACCCCCACTAGTCTTGGGTCTATGTGAATTAGTTTTATGTTTAAGAGTTATCTTCTTTTCCTTCTTTCCCTAGGTTGGCTTCCAAAAAGATGAACCTGAGTTCTGATTATATTTAGAAGTGTTCTTTACCTTAAGTTGCCTTTCAACTTTCATAGTAATGTATACCATGTCGTCAAGCTCTACATAGTGTTGCAATTCTACCACATTAGCTATGCTTCTATTCAACCTTGGAGAAACCTAGCCATGGTTGCCTCCTTATCCTTTATTACATTTGCCTTAACCATAACAATCTTTATGTCCTTATGGTACTCTTCTACACTTTTAGAACCTTTCATAAGGCTCTGTAACTTGTTATACAAATCCTTATAATAAGAGCTGGGAACAAATCTCTTTCTCATCACAGTCATCAACTCATTTCAAGTTTCTACAGTTCTCTAAAAATTTCTTCTCCTAGTGGTAACTTGTTGGTCCTATCATACTACAACATAATTAGTAAACTTCAATTTCTTCTCCTTAGAGAAGTTGTGGCACTTATATATTAATTCTACCCTTTGTTCCCAATCCAAATAGACATCAAGGTTAACTTTCCCTTGGAAAGAAGGTATTTTCATTTTTATACTACTAAGATTTTTCTCTACTCCTTCCTCTACTCTATTTTTGTTATTCCAACCTTCATTATACTTATCATAAACATTTCCATTACCTCTTACTCCTCTACCATTCTTATTATCACGTCCTCCTTTAAATCCACCTCTGAATTTTTTACTAGCATTATTACTGTTATCATAATAATCATCATCATCTTCACCAAAATCATGTTCAAATTGCTCTTTCACGACCCTCTCAGCTAGCCCCTTAGGATTCACACTTAATTTCTTTTTTGTTTTTTCCATCATGTCTCAAACTTCCCAAAACATTTAGTTTATTCTATCAAACTTCTACTCTAAGGATTTCGTAAGCAATTTGAAGTCTGGAACAACTACTTCCTCCTCTCTATATAAGAAACAACCTTCTTTAGCATTAGACATTGTACATGCAAGATTGTTAGTCAATAAAGAATATACCTTACAAAACTCATTCTCTTGTGTGTTTGCTTTCCACTAAACTATAATAGTCAACTCTCATGTTTCACATAATGAATCCAAGAGTCTAAGAGTTCTTTCAATAATTTCAGGCAAACTAAATTCAGAACAAACAAAACTTGAATATATCAATCCTAAACCTACCTCATTAAAGAAGTGACATGATTAAAAAATATAGAAAATAAAGCAAACAAAATGACAAGGAATTCAATGATATAAGCAATGCAATCGAACAACAATCAATTATCGAATATAATTGAGTAAATGACCAATTAAACAATGAAGCTGTTTTTTTTTTTTTTGTTAATTGATGGGTATTTCTATAAAATGAATAATAGCAGTAGCCAAACACAACAAACACACGAAGTTCTTCTTTGTTTTTTTTTCCTTTTTCATTATTCAACCAACAATGAAGAACACACGAAAAAGATGATGACAAAAGTATAACTAACCTGAGTTAAAGCCAAAGGCTCTAATACTAAATGATGCGAACTTTAATTATATGTAAACAAAACCCAACACCAATATTGGTGTAGGATCATTCTACAAAAGGTTAAGGGATTTGGAGTTTTAACCCAATGATTATAAACAACCAAGAACCAAAACTATAGGATTCAAACGCCAATCCTAACAACAACAACAACGTCAAAGAAGATAAGTCTATTGAATTAACACACTTAAGTATGAAAGTTCATAATTAGTTCTTAAAAACCAGAAAAAATAGCTCATACACTCGTGAAACTGAGTCTGTTTCCTTCAACCACCCTTTTTGCCCTTTTTATATGCTAACCCCCCAAAACTATAGCTAATAAGATGGGCTTATTATATAACAATATAACTCATTTAAATGCCCAGACATGGGCTTCCAAATCCAACTTCCTTCCTAAGGTCATTGTTCTCAAATTCCTCCACAGATGACACATTTGCAAGCCCTGGTGAAGCCTCTATCATCCTTAAGTCATACTTAGCAACTTCCTAATAGTAAATGTTGTACAACAAGTTATTGAGAACTTCTTTTATTTTCTTTGACCTTGCCTTTGTCATTGGTCCTTCAAGGTTTTGAAAAGCATCAACTCCATTGTTGATTTGAGCTAATACAATTTGACTTCCATCAAATAATGTCATCTTTGATCATAGATATACAAAAATTCATAACTTTATTACAACACATTTACATAAATGTATTTCTCTAGCTCTTAATCTCTTAATTTTACACTTTTAAAATATTTACAAAATTTTCCTTACCGTTTTACTTACTTTTAACAAATTTTCTATTTTGCACACTCTTATAAAACAACTTCATATAAACTCCTTGTCGTATTTTTATTTTCTTCTACTGTAAATAAGATTATATAAATCCAAAGAAAGATATCAAAAATTCAAAATCATGTCCCATTAGTCTATAAAAAGGGTAATGCCTTTGAAATTTCTATATGTTTATTGGTCTATCAAGAAGATAATTACTATTAGAATATTTTTATATTCAAAATATGCTTATTGGTACATTAAATTTGCTAAAGTAAGATATAAGCATAAAAGAAAGAGTACCAAAAAAGTGACATTTATTTAATTTTTAAAAAGAATTCTATAATTCATTAGAGAAGATAATTTTTAAAAAAGTATTTTTATTGATAAATTTACTATTTAACCTTTAAGCTTACACACATATTTATAATCAAAATTATTTAATTAATTGAGAAAACACTTTATCCTAAAAGTGAAAATATTTAATGAATAAATGAAAAAATATTTTAACTAAATAGAAAAATATTTTATGACAAATCAAAATAATAAAACAAAATTTTCAATAGTTTAAATAATTCTTAAACAATATGCATAATTCCTAAATTATGCAATAGTTTTCATAATGTATTGTAAATTAGATCACTTCACTTAAAAGAAACTTATTCTCAAATTGACAATGAAAAATTAATGTCTTTCAAACCACAAAATCAAATACTTTGAATAAACCAAAGTCTTTGATCTTTTTGATTTACACTTGCTTCTTTCAAATGAATCCTAACTTATTAACAATTGCCATTCACTTAGGACTAAATTTCTCAATCCCAATAAAATGAACAAAATTTGGTACTAAAGGTAAATAATTAACCAGATTCTTTGAATTTTGGGTTATTAACTCATTTTTTATTTAGTAGAATTTATTATCGATAGAGTGATCACTTGGTGCTATGATTAGAATCTTCACTAGTACACAAAAAAGTAATTCGCTCAACTACAACATCAATAATCAATATTTTTTCTCCTTTGTAAATAATTTTTTTATCAATAATTTGACTTATTTCCTTCATCCCCTTTAGATTAAGAATTGGTTCAACCAAATCTAAAATTTTATCAAACTTATTATCTATATAAAATTCAAATACTAATAAATTTCTCATAAATAAATTGGTGGCTCATCAAATTTAAATCAATAAAATTAAATATCGTTTCACCAATTAATTGCATAATTTTAAAGTTTAAAATGCATAATAGTCATTTTTTTTCCTTCTCATAAATATTATTATTTTTGAAATAAGGATTAATTTCAACTAATTATCTGACATTACTTTTAAAGAATAAATATTCGTAAAAAAATCTTTGAAATCAAGAATATGTTTACAAATAGATTGACTAAGAGCAACATTTATGTTTTCTTGCTCAACTCTTCCACGTTCCCACGTATGATTTTAGTCCCAAGATTTAGAAACTTATAACTGCTAACCAATAAGTCTTTATAATCTTTTTTTTTTTTTTTTTTGCGCTCTTTTTCCAATTTGGAGGTTATTACTAGTTCAGACTTGCGCTGGGGAATGCTTTGGCGGGACTATTGCTTTATTAAAGTTCAACCATCGCGAGTAAATAGGCGTCCGCACTTCAAATTGTGAAATGTTTTCTTGTAAGTTTCCAGTAGATTAATTGGAAAGGACTCGTTGATCAGACTTTGGTAGTTGGAGCTAAAACCCAACTTAAGTCAAGTTTGGGAATATTCATACAATGCTCGTTTAATCAATGAGTTTGAAAACGAGGCCATGTCATTTAAGCTAACAAGCTTAGCTTTGTTCCCTTAAAGTTCGTTTAGTAAATTAATCAATCATGTGAATTCTGATGTACTCTATAATATTAATGTAAATAATTAAAATTTTAAAAATATACATTATAAATAGAATTAAAATAACAAAAAATATGTATTTTAATGAAAATAATTAATTAAAAGAATAAAATATTTAATTTTTAGTGTATACTTATAAGTATATAACATATAATTTAAAAATAAGTATACTAAATATATTCTAATGACAAGTTAAACAAA